>JASCZW010011038.1:0-33649 GCA_034211315.2 Aedes japonicus | reverse complement strand
ACGCGCGACGGGCCGGCAACGCCGGATCAATAACGCCAATCAGGCGGAAGATAAAATGTAGTTCAAACGTAGACACTTCCATCTCACCGTCGCCAAACCACCACGGAGATATCCGGCTGTTGCTTTGTAAGAACACGGAGGACAACACGGAAGTAGTCTCAGTTAACCTGAAACCGAGCTGGGATGATGATGAAAAGGCACCTGACAACGACCGACCTCCGTTACAGCAAGCTGCACGAAACACTGGGCGAATGCCTGAATGGGGGATGGGAAAAGGGGAGAGAGCGGGGATGCTTTCATTTCCATCCATTACGGTTTGGCATAAATGAGAAGCCACGGACACATACTTTCTGTACTTGACGAGACGGATCGCAGCGAAAGATAGCAGAAACTGGGTGACGGTGACGATGGAGACAACACACAGGTTATGAAAATGCCAGCAATGAGATGGGAAATGGAGGAGATCTTGGCAGTGAAAAGTGGAAAGTCCTTTGAGAGGTAGTTTTCACAGGAATTCACTGAATGGCGGGTTACGATGAACATTGGCTTAAGCTTGTCGTTGCCGCATGTCATTTGAAATGAGATACCGTGAGTGCTGTGATGAAGAGTCTGAATGCAGTAATCTTGAAAAATAGAAGCCGAAAGAATAAACTCCAGCACTGGCAGCTGTTGACGACAATTTTCAGCTTCATAAATTTCAAAGAGTTGAGAAAGTTGTGGATCTTGGGGCGTACGGAGAGGAATTTTTATTCCAACAAGCCCAGAAACAGAAGGTGAGGACGATGGGATTCGTTTCTTAACCTTGATGATTTATGAATTTCGCAAATATGTACCGCCCAGAGAATGTGTTAATTAATTTAGTTAAGTATTCATCAACATTTGGATAAAAAAAACTTCTAGCAGGTCAAACTTGTCAGGCTTGCATCTGAGACTTGGAATTCTACCAACAGAGAATGTATCCCTTCTTTTGAAGTTTCATTTGTCAGCCACGCCGTAGTGCGTTTATATAAAGGCACTGATCTCAGTAATACATTTTCAGCCTAAGTTTGAAGTTTTGGAACATTATTGTCTTCTACAAAGTTGTTTCTAATAATAAAGCGCTTCTTTTGGTGTGAATGAAAACTAGGGTGGTGACCAAATTAGAGGCGTTCCTATAAAAATGTGTTATTTTACTGTAACTTTTTTATTTCAAATGTTTCAGCAAAATTGTCTCCCCTTTGATTCTAGAGCAATGAAAGTTACAACTTGTCTCTATCGTATGTCAAAAAAAAGCCATTATGTGTTTTTTAAACAAAATAGACCTCTTTCAAATGTTGATTTTTATATTTGCGACTAACCAAAAAAATATTTTTCAACAGCAGAAAGTATTTTTACTTTTGCACGTCATGTTAAAACCTTAACGCACAGGTAGACCAGGAGGAGGAATTCAGACCGACGATTGGAAAGTTCAGCGCCCACCAGCTGACGTAGAACGAAACCGCCTTACGACCATTGATTTTACCGCCTCCAAGAACATGGCCATTCGCAGCACCTTTTTCCAACATAGTCTCTCTTATCGGTACACCTGAGATCCCCAGCAGACGGAATCGCAAATCGACCAATGACAGACGGCACATTTACTGACGACGACGGCACTTCTCCGACATTATCGACGTCAGGACCTATCGTGGTGCTAATATCGACTCTGACCACTACCTTGTGATGGTCGAAACTGCGCTCAAAACTTTCCGTCATCAACAATGTACGGAATCCGATTGGTCGTTACGGTACAACCTAGAGCGACTGAAGCAACCGGATGTCGCCTCAGCATACGCTCAGAATCTCGAGGCAGCGTTGCCAGACGACGGCGAGCTCTGTCCCTCTAGAGTGACCGCTGGAGTACAGCAAAAGCAGCCATCAGCGACGCGTGCCGAGAGTACCATCAGGCACGTGGAACGGATTCGACGGAACGAATGGTTCAACGAGGAGTGCAGAGCGATTCTGAGGAGAAGAATGCAGCGCGGGCGGTAATGCTGCAGCAAGGAACCCGGCAGAACGTGGAACGTTATGAACAGAAGCGGAAATCAGCAGAGCCGCGTCTTCGGGAGAAAAACGCTGCCTGGAAGAAGCGGAGGCGAGGAAATGGAACTGCTGTGCCGTTCTCAGGAAACACGAAGTTTTACCAGACTTCAACGCATCCCGCAACGGCTTCGTGTCGTCGTCGAGCCGAAATCTGCAGGATAAAGATGGAGCTTCCTGACGGACGGACGTGGGGATCGAAAGGTCAGCAGCACATCGATGAGCACCTGAATGGCGTGGAGAATGTAGGCATGGGAGACCAAGGCAACGGAGGAAACGACTACATCAGTGCAGCAGAAGAAGGACATGATCCAACGTCCACTCCGAGGGAAGTTAATGATGCCATCCACCAGCTCAATACCAACAAAGCCGCTGGTAAAGATGGTATCGCAGCTGAACTCATCAAGATTGGCCCAGAAAAGTTGACCACCTGCTTGCAGCGGATGATAACCAGGATCTGGGAAACCGAACAGCTACCGGAGGAGTGGAAGGAAGGGGTTATCTGCCCCATACATAAAAAAGGCGATCATTTGGAATGTGAAAACTTCAGAGCGATCACAATTCTGAAAGTCGCCTATAAAGTGTTATCCCAGATCATATTCCGTCGCCTATCACCTAAAATTAATGAGTTCGTGGGAAGTTATCAAGCCGGCTTCAGTGACGGCCGATCGACAACGGACCAGATCTTCACCGTAAGGTAAATCCTCCAGAAATGCCGTGAATACCAGGACCCAACGCATCACCTGCTCATCGATTTCAAGGCGGCATACGACAGTATCGACCACACAGAGCCATGGAAAAGCCATGGACTCATCAAAGCAACAATGGACGGTGTGCAAAGCTGCGTATGGGTTTCGGGTGAACTATCCAGTTCGTTCGAATCTCATCGAGGACTGCGAAAAGGTGACGAACTCTCATGCCTACTATTTAACATCGCTCGCGAAGTAGCTTTTAGAGCTATGTAAGATTACGATATGTATTCAAACATATTGAATAAACCTTTTGGAAGGACAACCGTCATTATTTGATAGTTTTGTAATTTTTTAGATCATCAAAAGTATCCTTGAGGTCAGAGATTAAGATCTACAGTAGTAGCTATAGTAACTAGGCTATGCAAAGTAACACAACGTGTTCACACATATTCAGTAAATATTTTAGAATTTCAAAAAACATTACGAGATAAACTGGGATAACCGGGGTCATCCAAACTGTACTTGAGTTCAGAACATAAGATCTATAGTTGTAACAGTAGGTCTTTGGAGTATGCAAAGTAAAAATATGTGTTTAACAATATTCATTGGAGAGTGTAGAAGGCCAAAAGACATAATGCGACTATCTTGGAATATTCTTGGTCATCCAAACTGTCCTTATTTCAAAACATTAGGTTAAGGCTACGCTGTGTTCTGAAACATATTCACTTAATATCTTGGAATGCACTATGAGATAGACTTTGGATGTTTTAGATAATCCAAACTATCCTGAAATTCAAAACTGAATATCCACAGCTGTAACTGTAGCTTTCTCAACCAAACAAAGTAACAATATGTAATTGACCAATTTTAGTAAGTCTTCTGGAAGGTAAACAGATATAATGAGATACCTTGGGATGTTTCAGGTCACCAAAACAGCCTTTTAGCTCCTAAATAGGGATCTAAAGTCGTAAAAATAGCTTTATGAGCCATGAAAGGCAACGATATGCATTCAAACACATTCAGTGAATCTGTGTTAGGTCACCAGTCATTATCAGATGATTTTTATCTTGTTCAAGTTCAGAAAACTGACTTGAGTTACTAACTATAAATTAGAAGAAAAATTAGTAATCTCCATTTAATTCCAACTACCTTTGCTTATCTTCGACAGATACGAGTATTTCGTCTACATTGTGCATACTTCTTCAGTGTCTCGTACTAATAACTCGACTTAGTCTAGACTACAGTCGAGTTAGACTCAGCTACAGTCGAGTTATTAGTACGAGACAGTGAAGAAGTCTGCACATTGTAGACGGAATACGCGTATCTGTCGAAGATAAGCAAAGGTAGTTGGAATTAAATGGAGATTACTAATTTTTCTTCTAATTTATAGTAACAAATATTCCACTAAACAGCTCAAACCCTCTAGGATTCATTGACTTGAGTTCTTAACTTGAGATAAACAGTAGTAATTGAATCCTCTTGGGCTGTAAAAAACTACGATAACTATTCAAACTGAAACGGTCATTCAAAACTTAAGTGTACAATTATAAAAGTATATTTTTAGGCAACACAAAGTAATGTTAGTTAGTTTGGCATGAATATCCCAAGATTATCCCATGAGGATCTTCAAGGTCATTAGTAGAATATGTTTGAATATACATCATAACATTGTAAAGCGGGTAAAGCTACTGATACAACTGTAGATCCTAAGTTCTAAACTTCAGGACAGTTTGGCGGACCTAGCATCGCTCAATAAAATAAACTCTACTATTTTCAATCATTTCTATGTTATTGAGCACCAATTTCATCAGAACACACCAAATAGCTTCACCAATAACGCTCGGTAAATTTGAGGCCTTAAAGAATTAATTCGAAGAATACTGCATTCTACAATCTGAATGGATTACAATCAGTTGCTTAGTCCTACGTCATCATTACGAACAACCCAATGGGGCTGAACCGTCTAGTTTTTTTATGATTCCTCAGCATATCAGCAAATGCAACCTCTCCATAAGCTTTAAGACTCATTTGCGCAGCTCTGTAGCTTATATTCACTCACTTCTCTCACACAATTCGTCGAAAGCCTTTTGAGGTCTTCCGACTTTTGTGTTTCCAGCGAGCTAGATGGGCGGATCAGATAGACCAAGACTTGGAGAGCGTGGGGCGTAATCGAGGATGGAAAGAAGCATTTGAGCGAGGTTTTTTTAAAAGTTTGATCATTTCTGCGATTTTGGTTTGTGGCAGTCAACCGGAAAATTCCCAATAAAACGCATCTTTTAATTTCGTCAAGAGAGGCTGTTTCTTCTTTCGTCTAATCTACAACTGGAGCTTGTAATTCAGCAGGGTTAACAGATTCATCAGAATCGAATTTTAACTTTTTGGGTACCGGCGCATCCGTGTGAAGGTCTTAACTGTCCTAAACCGGTGGGAGCAGATGGGGTGTCGCTAAAGAATGTGCCTTTTCAGATATTTAAAATCCGAATTTTGAAACTGTGCAGTTATAAAACACTTTAGTTTAGTTTATTTGTCAACAGGTAAGATGTTTACCCCAATGCCCGTTCAACATAATTCTAACTGACACATTCAAAGATACTACAAACTTAGCACAAAAACCTCTTAAAACTATTCTTATTACATTTACGGCTAACGTTAAAATCAAATACGGAATATCAACGGTTCAACACACGGCACATACTTTTTATCGTTTCGTTCCGCCCGTAATTTGTTCAGGAGTGTCGAATGTACAGGAATGAGATTTCAGCGTCTAGTGCTGATATCTAGAAGACCAAGTAGAGCTGAGCAATCAATGTGGCCTTGAAGAAGATCACCAACAAAGCAAGCTTTCGCGACGTCACGCCTCGCTTCCAGCAATGCAAGGTTCATAAGTTTACAGCGATCGACATAACTAGGTGAATTGATGGGGTCTCCCCAAGGAAGACGTCGTAATGTGAAGTAGAAAAACTTCTTCTAAATAGTTTCTATCCGTAAAGTATTGTTTTGGTAGTAGGGGGACCGAGCCACTGCTGAATATTCCAGAATTGGGCGCACTGTAGAGCAGTACAGCGCCTTAAGACAGTACACATCACGGAATTTCTTAGCAAAACGGAACATGAAGTCCAACTAGGAGGAGGCTTTGGAAACAATGTACGAAACATGATCCTTAAATAACAGCTGGGAGTATAACATTACTCATAAGTCCTTAACTGTTGTCTCACGCTTCAGCTCGGTACCGAATAGCGAATAGGCATAGTTAAAAAGCGAGCGTTTACGGCCAAAAGAGATGACTGAGCATTTGGCCACATTCAAAGACATTCGATTTAAGTGGCACCAGGATCCGAATACTTCCAGTTGTTGCTGTAAGAATATGGCATCTGTGGTCTTCTTTATCACAAAGTAGAGCTTGAGGTCGTCAGCATACGACAGTTTGAGGCATGTCAAGCTGTGATTTACGTCGTTCATGTAGAGTAAAAATAGGAAAGGTCCGAGGTGGCTGCCTTGAGGGACACCGGATGTGACAGGAAATGGTGTTGAGATGAAGTCACCGATCTTCACGGACGTGTTCCGACCAATCAAATACGAGCGCAGCCAGATCAGCAACCCATTATCGATACCTATCCTAGCATACTTCGCCAGTGCAATCTCATGGTTGATTTTGTCAAAAGCTGCCGAGAGATCAGTGTAGATAGCGTCTATTTGATGTCCTTTTTCCATCTCACGTATGAGAAATGACGTAAAGGTGACTAAATTAGTAGTAGTTGATCGTTTGGGCATGAAACCATGTTGTTCCAAGGAGATGCTGTGTGAATAGTTCCGAAACAGAGTATCGAGAACAACCAACTCGAAAAGCTTAGAGGTAGCACTCAACGCTGCAATTCCACGATAGTTTGAAACTGTTCGTTTGCATCCCTTTTTGTGAACAGGAAAAACAAACGAATCTTTCCAGCAGGACGGAAAAATGCCTGTCGTTAAGGAAAGGTTGAAAACCGTTGCTAGAGGCTTCGCGAGCGGTACAAGGCAACGTTTGAGCATAAACGAAGGAATGCCATCAGGACCGCAGCCTTTTGATGACTTCAGTTGCTTCCCTGCTGCGACCACCATGGCGGTAGTGACCGACATCTGTGGACTGGAAGCAGTGAGATGAGGTACGTTATTAGCAGCGGCGACAATATCATCAGAGTCGAGAATTTCATCGGTGAATACACTGCTGAACTGTGAGCGAAAAAGATCTGCGATTCCCGGGATTGAGTCAGCTTCCAAAGTGCCGTTGGTCATATTCGAAGGCAATCCAGATTCTTTCCTTTGCTCATTTACATAACGCCAGAAGCGCTTAGGGTTGGATTTGAGGCGTCGTTGAAGCTGGTCAATATGACCGTTGTACAAATGGTCGTTCAGTTCTTTGTACTCATTGTTTGCTCGAGCGTAGACAGATCTAGTTAGATCCGTGCGGTATTTGCTGTGCTTCCTGAGTGCGGAGCGTTTCATTTTTTTCAGCTGTCTTAGCTCCGCATTCGACCAAGCAGGTTTAGGAGGTACTTGGCAGCGTTTCTTTGGCACAAATTGTTCGATGGCATACAGCAGGATAGCAGACAAAGTCGAAGCCGCTAGATTTGCATCAAGATCGCTAAATATCTCATCCCAATCATTCCCAGCTAGGAAGACGTTCATTTCGTCAAAATTTGCTTTGCCAAAGTCGTAAAATACGTTTTCAGTAATTTCACGAAAACATTTCTCTAGGCTGACCTTCATCGTTACCAATAAAGGCGATTGGTGCATGCACACTTTCACGAGAGGTTCTGGAGCAAGAGTGACCATGTAGTCTATGCCCAACTCTTCGCTGACAAAGCAAAGGTCAAGCATGCGACCGTTACTGTTAAAGATGCTGCTCGTCTGCTTCAGACCTGCGGTGCAATAACCATCCAGAAAGTCAATTGAAGACTGGTCGAATCGAAAAATGACAAAAATCCGGAAAAAGAAGCCTCGGGAATCGTTCATCCAAGAAATTTCAGGCATGTTGAAATCAGTAATGTTCTTGCTCGATTTTCCAAGCAAAAACGGAACGAGATAAGTGAACTAATTTGTACCTACTTAAAATATCGTGGATTCTCACATTCTCCGTGCATGGAGTGGTGATAAGCGAACATCTCTTTCTACATCATAATCGTTACTCCACGCACGGAGAATACAAAACACAACAATTTAAGAACTGTGTGTCGTTTTTTTCCTATTTGGTCCTATTTTACTTCTTTCTGGTTGCTTTTAATTGAGTTTGATGACATAGTGATTCAGAATGGGGTGGCTCAGTTTAGTTGCCTTTAAACTTCGGTCAGAGAACCACGAATCTTTGTGAGAATTTCACCATGAAATGCACTTTGCATTTAACGTAGTTTCTTTAATCGTGCATTTAAAAAACTCGAACACCCTTCATATTGTGGGTGTATGCGTACGACTCTTTTTTGCTTTTGCTATTTTCTATTCAGTTGTCAAAATGGCACCGACTAGACAAAATCACAATATTGTCAAATCAACAAAGACGAATGTTATAAAAGTTTTTGGAGAACGTTTTGACGGCTGCCAGGAAGTCGAGAACCGCAGAAAACCAAAATCAAGATGCTACTACGGACCGGAACAAATGTGGCCAGCATTTTCAAATGCAATCCCAACCTTTCAAGATAAGATTAAGCAGACAAAAATTCAAAGTTCCCGAAAAAATAGTTGGTTTGGCAGACGATTGGCATCTATGGGCTAAAAAGCGAAAGTTTCGTCACAAATGGCACTGTCAACCATGATATTCATGTGAAGGAATGCTTGCAAAAATGGTTATGGCCTTTCTTGAAGAAACATATTGTAGTTGTTCCGTGCTGTTTTGGTCAAACCTCGCTTCTTACCACTACGGAAAAATTGCTCAGAAATGGTTAAATGTTGTAGTTTGCAAATCTTACCCAAGGGGAAATCCCCTTCAAACTCGCCGAAACTGCGTCCAATTGAAAAATATTGGGCAATCGTAAAGAGAAACCTCAATAGAACTTAAAAAAAAAGTTGGAAATGATATACAGGTCAAAGCAAATTGGGGTTCAGCAACAAATAAGGTGGTTATTGAAGCGGTACAAAACTTGGTGTGAAACGTAATTCTCTTGGAAGGTGTAAAACGTGAGTCCCGACAGTTTGCATTAGGAAAATCTGAAGCCTAATCAAATAATGTTTCTGTGTTTTGCAGACGATTAACGGCGAAGAGAAATAAAGATTGATCATTTATATAATAAACTAATTAGTTTGTATCTAATCATGTGTTACCAATTTTTGACCGTTCCACCCTTTAATACATGTCTTGGAACTGACTGAACAATGAAATTCGTGAGCATGGTCTGACCATGGGTGAATTTAGGTTTTTAATACACTTAAATTCTATCATAAACCATTTCTAGAACAGCAATACAATCCCACTCTATTTTTATTCCGTCGGCCTATTTCCTCACATGGTGACAATTACGCCAGGGAGACGACTCCACACCTGGACCCTACCTAACGACTCATGACTATGAACCGGGACCAACGGCTTTACTTCCTTTCCGAAGGAAGACGTGACCAATATTTTTTCGCCTCAGAAAAACCACCGACGGCGACTGGGATTGAACCCAGACCCAATGGGGTGCCAGTACAGTCACGCTTACTACTGCACCACAGACGCCGGCTGTCCCACTCTTTTTAATCGTCATCAATTTCCACTTATTTCCATAGTTTTCCTTTGTAAGTAAGATCAATGAAATCACCCAATTTGATTTCAACAACACCTTTTAAAATTTCCTTCCATTTGCTAAATTAGCCAGACTCGACAAAGCATACAACTTCAGGGAAGTGATCTCCATTGTGAAAAGCGATAATACAGGGAAACAATCTTGTACAAATGATACCCAAATTTCCGGCATATGTAAATTTTACGAGCATTGAAAATAAATCTGCGAGAAAATTCGGAAGAACAGTCGAAAAAAACTCACGTTGCCGTCACCATATGGGCTCATGTGAAATAATTCATAATTTTCATTTCCCGATTCTGAAGCAACTGTTCTCGGGACTTGGTGAATTCAGAAATGTAAACTTAAAATGCTTCAATAACGTTCATTTTCCACTCCCGTGTTCCTTCAACAGTAACACTCGTTGAACGGCTTCTCAAAGCCAAGACAAAGAAACAACCCGGTGAGGCTTTGCATTACTGCCCTGCCGAGTAAGGATAGGCCACAAGCGGAACGAAGCGACCTCCGGAGAATTATGTATAAATTCAATTTTCTAAATTAAAATTTCCAAACACATTCGACGGGTGTGACGGGGATGAGCATTGTACAAGGAAGTCGAGCAGTCTACTCAAATGGGGGAGTAGCACACCTGAAATGACTACCGCCACAGTGGCGAGTGATTGCCGGCAACAGGGAGTGGGTGGGGAGCTAAGAAAAAGTATTCATGTTTCAAGAATTCACACTTTCCCGGCATTGGTTCGACTGGTATATGTGTTGCATGCATACTCAATTTGTGCGCTATTTCCGAGAAGCAGGAAGTAGGGTGGCATACAGAAGAGCTACTCCTTCGCATCTCAGACTGGAAATGGAAATAAATCTGCGAAAGGGAGAAGGGGTGATGGCGATGATGGGTGGCTGAAGCAGCACTTGGAAACACTCCTCGTTGCCAGTTGGTTACGTATTCGTCTTGTAATGAATTTCTGATGCAGTTTTCTTAATCAAGCGAGTGAATCATTGCAAGGGTGCGTGATGCAGCGTTGTCAGAAATAGCAATTTCTCGGTATTTATACAGATGTTAATGCTGGTTAAACAGATAGGATTCCTTGAAACACCTATCTCTTAGAATTCAAACCAATTTATACCGATTCTTTTCTGTTCATTACTAAGCTATTCGCTTCATCAATACCTCATGCCCTGTTCAGACTGCAGAGTAAAATCTGTATCCACATTAATCCGGACACCTTCAAATCATTGTAACTTACAAAAATATTACACGTAGGAATGAAAAATTTCACTGTGGTTTAGCTGAGAGTCAATGATGAAAAAGACTATGATTGATGTTTACATTTCATGTTTAGTATTCAAAATGGCAACGAAAGAAAAACAAGTGCGCGAGCGAATTTTTTACGGGCGTACGGCATTCCTGACTTGTCAATACGGGACCTCGCAAAAACATAGGATTTGCCTAGATCCACTGTTTACGATGTGCTCAAATCATTTTCAGGACGTTTGACGGTGGAGAGGAAACCGAGAAGTGACAAAAACATTGGACGCGCTGATCCTGTCATGGACCGACAAACAGAACTTGGCAGCAAAATCACGAGCTCGACGTTTGTACTGCGAATATTTGACGAAGTTTTCATGCGTTGTTATGGACGATGAAACTTATGTCCTGGAGGATTTCAAGCATCTTCTAGGGCTGGTTTTTTATTCTGCTATGGCCAGGAATGCTACAGCTGAGCATTTCAGAACAAAGAAGGCATCGAAATTTCCCAAAAAATACCTTGTGTGGCAAGCAATTTGCACGTTTGGCAATAAGAGTAAATCTTTCGTCACTACAGGCACAATCAACAAGGAGATCTATCAGAAAGAGTGTCTGCAGAAGCGATTGCTACCCTTTATCAAAAGTCACAAAGAAAAACTTTTGTTCTGGCCCGATTTGGCATCATGCCACTATGCTAAAACTGTGATGGAGTGTTATCAAGCTAATCCAGTGAACATTGTGCCAAAGACCTCAAACCCACCAAATTGCCCAGAGCTACGACCAATCGAGAGATATTGGGCTCTGATGAAGCGGAAGCTTTTTGGAAAGAGACAAGGAATCAAAGACATCTAATGGACGGAGTTGAGCACAATGTCCGAAAATTTTATGCAAATACCGAATAACTATGTTTTGTCTTCACGAATTGTTAAAACACATCCCATGAATCTGAAATAAACAACTACGACGGAAACATACTGTGAAATTTATGTTTTATTCATGTCTTGAGGTGTCCGGATTATTGCGGATACATGTTTTAATAGTAATTGATAATAGAATTCAATTAAAATAAGCTTTCAGCATACAATAACTGCTCAGTTTTGTCAGCGATCATTTGTCTTCCGTATTTGATTTGACAGAGATAGTTGTCGGAATACAGTCAGCAATTAAAGAACGAACTGATTTCGACCTACGTAAAGTTGTTATTCATTTCACCGAAAAAATAATGTTTGCTGAGTAAACTTCAAGATCTTTAACATCTGTTCATCTTATTATAAATCTCCGATGATTGAAGATCCATGGACTAAAAACGTCTCTCATTCTCCTCTCAAACTCCTAAGCTACAACGATTCACTTAAACAACCTTCAGATTTCAGGGCTGTTGTTTAATGATTTAAATTACCATCTGTTATGATAGCTTTGTTAAGCGAGTCCGGAAATATTTTTGGTAAATTTGTCGCGTCAGTGGTCTGTGTCAACGAATGAATTTCTGCACGTTGACATGCATATTGTTAAATTATAAATTGAAATTTTGAAAATGGCGTCCTAACAACAGGAGCTGCAAAACCTTATTTTGCAGTTTAAGCAGTGGTTAAAAAATCCAATCGCTCACAGAAAACAATTGCAAATTCGGTTGGGGTGACGTAACAAACGGTGTCAAATGTCATCAGCAAGTTTCTACAGACCAAAACGGTTCATAGGAAGCCAACCAAGCAGTCAAAATTGGAAACACGCAACAAACAAGACGAGCAACATGTGGTGAAGGTATACAAGAGGCTTCTTCGAGGAAGCCTTCCTCGAGGAAGTCCAAACATTTAGGTTAGAGATGTTGCCAAAAAAGTGGATGTAGCTAAGTCAACTGCGCTGGACATAGAAGTAAAATGTGGACTGAGGTCATTCAAAGTCCAGAAAAAACCTTGCCGAGACGATAAAGGGCTTGAAAAAGTGGAAAGTCGGCCCCAAAAGCTATATGATTCAATGTTAACCATACATACAGGTTGCATCGTAGAGGATGATGAAACATTCGTGAAGGCTGATTTTTCACAAATTCTTAGTAATAAATTCCACCCTATGAAGGACAAAGGAATCCTAGAGTCTATATGTAAAAAACAGAAGATCGAAAAAATTGCGAAAAAAAATCCTGTTCGGCAAGCCATCCATTCATCTCAACCGAAAATATTAACAGTGACATCTACATGAAAGAGTGCCTAGAGCTATTTTTCAAAAAGCACTCTCAATCACCCTGTTTTGGTCTGATAGATGTAAAATGTCATTAAAAACAACATCAACAACAACAATAACAACAACAACAATAACAACAACAACATCATCATCAACAACAACAACAACAACAACAACAACAACAACAACAACAACAACAGCAACAACAACAACAACACAACAATGTCGAAGAAATTGTCCATGTTGTTCAGGAGAGATGCAGTGTCTCCAACTAGCAAACAACAAAACGTCGACGATGATCTCGAAGACTTTTAAGCAGGCACAGAGCGATGTGGTTCCTCGATAATTTTCGGCATTTTGTTCATCTCCTGTCTTGGAAATCATGTTCCAGAACGAAGATTTTTTGGAAATTTCCCCTGGCGTAACGAGAAATTAAAAAGCTTCAAAAAAGGAATCGTAATCACTGCAGAGCAACTCTTTAGTACTCATGAAGGAATTCTGTCACGGCCAGCCGCGTTTGAGAGTTTCAGTTTCTGGATTGCGGATTCAACGAGGTCCAATGGAATCGTATAGATATTGTTAAAGTGGAACGCGTCCCTGGGAGTATCTTTGAGTGCACCGCTGACTTGTTCCAATGCCATGGTGTCATTGAATACACTTTTGAAGTACTCAGGATGGATATCGCATTTGTTCACTGGTGCGCTGGCGATTCTTTCGCTAAGATGAATTTCAACCGGTAGACAGTTAACATTCCTCTCCCAAATTCTATAACGGTTGAAAATACTTTAATATGACTCGTTTTGGTTATGATGGAGTGTAGTCAACCTTAAAGCATGAAGATGTGTTACTTGGGTTTTGTGTTCACAAATGACCAGAACAACTTTGGGTTGAGCCAAAAATTAGATTGGAGTCGTTTTGAACAATTCTTGTAGATAAGTGGATTGCACATTTGGTATTGGGTACTAGCTGTAGAGCAAATTCACTTGGTAAATTGATTTCGAGTTGTGCAGTACTTACGCAGAGCCTTCGATCTCACAAGGTTCAGGTACCGTAAATGAGCATAAGACCAAGGAGGCTTACGAGCAGGTCTCCTCTGCGGAACAATATCTGATATAGCCCGGGACACAACCTCAAAAATGAGTCTACGTGATTTATGTACAGGCTTCAGGTACTGATAGATTGAAAGTAATCTTAAGTCCAGGATGATCAGCGTCGAGATTAATTAATGGTTCAGAGGCTTCGACAGCAATACATTCCATTACAGCAGCTTCATTTTCCACCACAGTCTCAAGCAGTCTCGAGTTACGATTTAACATTGAATTTATTTGCTTTAAATTATGAAGGCTGAATCCATCCATCAAGGCACAGCAGATAGGGTGCATATGCAAACGTAGAACGTCAATTATGAGATGACCAATCGTCGGGCAATTCCAAACCAACCCAGACTGGTTGTAGTAGCCAAATAGTAAATCGAAGTCGTCCAAACAGAATAACACAATGCCAATCAAACTGTTATAGTTCTCAATATCAGATTTCCTATCGGGAGGTGAGTACATGGCGCCGATACCTAACTTCCTGTGTGGAGTTTTTGTCTGGACCCATAACTGTTCGAGTGAAGGGTTAACAGGAGTAGGGTCCAGGCAATTGTTAAGTCTTTTGAAAACTGCTATCAAGACCACCACAAAATTTAGTGCTATTTATGCAATTACGACTATCCCGAAAAACTATGAACAGATATCCAAAAAGTTGAGCGTAATGAATTTGATCATTAAGCCAGATTTCGGTTAGAACTGTTACGTCAAAGTTGGACTCGATGACACCTAAGAAAAAGTAGTCTAATTTTGTTCGGAGACCACGAACATTATGTTAATAAGCCAGCAGTCCGTGCAGCAAAGCTGGCGTACAATCAGAGTGACTGGATAAGATTAGATTATTAATTAATTTCACAAATCATTAAGCTGAGCACTTCAACAACTCAAATTGCATTCTTTGAAAAGTAACTGAAATTAAATTTTGAAAACTTTTTTTAAATAATAGAAAAAAAAAAGTTTAGAAAAAAAACTAAACATTTTTATTGATATTGTATCCATCAAAAATTCATTGAACTACTGTACTTTTAAGGTATTCCAGGACTAATATTTTAAATCATGCCTATTTTTTCAGTAACAAGCCAGTGGATATTAAACATTAACATTCATAAAATCGGTATGTGAGAGGGACCACCAGGGCACCCGATTGAAGCTGGCTGAATAGCCAATAGGAGAGTTCGAACACCAACCCCCCGTTGCTTACAGCGAGCTCTTTTCTGCACGCATTGGCTTAACCTCTTGTTCGATAGGATTACAGGAGACTTTCTATAACCCCGTGAATACTTATAGATGATGTTGCCTATCGATCAATCGATCCTGTTTCTGGCTCTTCAATCCCGAGCAGGAACGAATAACTTGATAACTGGTATTGGTATTTAAGAGTGCTGCATAAGAGGTAAAATATCCAAGGATAATACTATAAAATTGTCGAACATCGAGGAGAGCTCTTTGCTGAAGGACTAAGTTTCCATGCGTCTATTAGTGGTAGTACATATCACTCTAGGGAAGCCTATACTTATAAAATCTCATTGAAAACATCTTCAGAAATTCCATCAAACCTACCATTTAAGCTGCAGTACCAGAATTTCTGATACTTTTTTGAATACTTATAATTCCTAGAAATCAGCCAAATGCCAAATATGTATAAAACTAATCTGGGCAAATTGTTTTTCTAACCAACACTTCAATGGACTTTCTAGGTATATTGTAGACTTCCCAATACTTGTTGAAACATTCTAAAAGGTTCCAGTTAAAACATCTTATGTTAAATCCAGGACACTGGACGTATAACTTGGGCCTCCATAAAATTTGATAAGTATCTTCGATTGGAACTTGAAAATGAAAAGAGAGATTAGTAATTTCCATTTAAATCAAACAACCTTTGTTGCTTATCTTGACAGAAACGCGTATTTCGTCTACAATGTGCAGACTTTTTCAGTGCCATGTACTAATGCTCGACTGTTACTGGAATCTTTCATCTCATTTTCTAGTAACAGGTATTCCACTAAACAGCTCACACTCTGCCGGATCTTCGAATGGTTCTACGGATTTTTAAGAAATAGAACTTCCCAAAAGTGGAAACAATGATGAAAAATTTAGACTTTTACAATACCATTAGATGTCACAGAACTTCGTTGAACTTCCTTAAGACTCCCTAACCTATTAACTAACAAGCCCTCCTCCCCTCCCCAAGGAAAATTCTTAAAGTTGAAGAAAGCTTATCACACTTTTTTGAATTATGAAACTATGCTGACTTCTGGAAAAAGTTTGAACATTTCAAACGATTTTCCATAACTTGTTTTAAGAACCTGGTCAGTGTGAGTTGTTTAGTGGAATACCTGTAACTAGACAATGAGAAAAAAGATTGGTGATTTCCATTCAATTCCAACTACCTTTGTTGCTTATCGTGACAATAGAGTATTACTACACTACACTGAAGAAGTCTGAACATTGTAGACGAAATACGCGATTTGAATAGTAACTAAAACTTACTTTTCTTTTCATTTTCTAGTTGTTTTAAGCTTTTTTTCATGAGTGATGGACTTGCAAGATGGTTTTCAAAGCACTTGATTTTTTTTAAGATTTTGTAGAAATAGGAGCTTTTGGGAATACAAATTGACAAAACCCTAAAAAATTTTTCAAGATTTTCGAAATCTATTCAGACTATCTTAAAAAAGCTTCACGGATTTTTTGTAATAACTGCAACAATCTCAATCTCAGCTTAGATATTGTAATGACTTCCGAGAATTTTTATGAAATTACCAAATTTATATTTTCACATCTCTTAATTTGTTACGTACTTAAAAATGGGTTTAAGCGTAAATTTCTCGAACATTTACATTTCTCAGAGATTTCAATATGTATAAAAAATTTTCGAGCATTTTCTGAACAAATATTCGAGTTTTTAAATTGCCATAAGACAGCCAAAACTTTCCTTTTTTTAATAAAACTCTCGAAGTTTCTTAAAGGCTTAGGAAGCTCTTTCGACTTTTTTTGCAGTGTTTCTATTAACTTTCTTGAACCTTTAAAGGGTTTTGAGAAATTATGTTGACTTCTCCAAACTTAAAGTGGCCTTTGAACATTAAAAATAACATTCAAGATCATTTTTAACGAAACTTATTTTTGTCCCTTTTTCATAAAAAAAAATAAAAAAAGAATTACAAGAGATTTGCATATTGTTCAAAAATATATTAAGCTCTCATTGAATTTTTTTGAGGTTCTCAAGAACTTCCCAAGTATACAAACTTCTAAAAGCTCCTCAAACTCTTTGAAAGAGATAGAATAACCTTGTTCAAATTTTGAGAAAAGGGAATGGAAGAGTTTTCAAAGGAGGCATGCAAATTTCCCTAAACCCTTAAAATGCCAAAATAGTTCCCACCAGATTTCAAGTAACGGCAGACCTGACAGAAAATGTAGGGATTGGGCAAACGTTTCAAAGGCTTCCAGAAATTTTACTCTTACAGCTCTACAAAATGATAAAAGCGGGTTGAAAGATGATCTACGGAGTTCAGTAAAAATTTTGGGTTTCCAAACCCAAAACGAAAGAAGCAAGATTGTATTGCGATTTCGCATTATTGTCTTCCATTTCTCGTAATGGATCATAACTTGGTGAAAAAATACAACATTGGTCGTGGACAAAAAAGCAACACATCAATTCACTTTGAAAAATGCAATATGTGAGAGAGGTTGCGCAGTGTATTAGTGTTGAGTATAAGATTGAAGTCCTGTTGATGGCTTACCAAAATAAAAATAAAAAACGAATACGATACCGTAATCGAGATTCGAACCGAGGCCGCTTGCTTCGTGGCTCTAAACTGTTACCATTCAGTCACTTAAACAAGAAAAAATGAATGTAATGGAAGCCCAACAGGTTCTTCGATAGTCGAGGCACTCGGTGTAACAGCAATGAAGCAAATGTCTCTCACACACATTTGCATGACTTCGTTCATTTTATAAAGCAGGGTTAACTTGAAGAGAGGGAGATCGGAGTGTGATAACGAGTGAAAATAAAAATAGAACAATTGACAGCGCAATACCAACAGTGGTATTGAGGGATTGTCCCCCCCATATTGAAAAGCTGTTGACGGTTGAACAAAGACCCAACGGTTGCTTCGACTGTCAAGGCACTAAGAACACAGCGATGAATTTGTTTCGAAGAATCTGTGTGCTGCCAACCCCTTGCACACACTAGCATTAGGTTCTTGCCAAGCGATCTCACAAACACTAGTGTGCTGCTTTACACGTATAGGATCGATTTGTTTTTTGTTTTCAACCACGAGATCAACTGTCAAAATGTTCAAGTTGACAACGGTTTGTTTTTTTATTTTCAACCAGCAAAACGATTGTATTAGTGAAATTGCTTACTAATACTAACGGCGGCAGAGAAGTCTATGGCTTCGTTTATACCATGAAATGCTTCGTGGATCATGATGGGCAAAATTGCCTTTTCTGAAACATGCGGATTTCTCAAGATATGATTCAAGAATTGCAATTGCTATTTTTGCCACCTTTTTAAGTTTTTGGTGTAAACATTCATGCAATTGATGTAAGAATGTTTAAGTTTTAGTTTAATTTTAAAATTCTATAGTTCCCATAAAATTCTTATAAAGAAAATCATGCTGAAATTTGGAGCGTTTACAAAGAAATACGAGTTTTAAAATCTCCAGTAGCCCGAATAAAAAATTCTCATAGATTTACAATTGAATATATTGTAACCATACAATAGAATCTATAATATGTACAATTAAGAGTATTGTTCACAACGATAAGATGAAAATAGGAGTTATTGTTATCACAATAGAGTCTAATGTTAATTGGAACATCGACAATAGAAAAGGGGGGTTGTTATGTATCTTAACTATAGAAAAAATCATTATTTTCCGAACAAATTTGAGTCAGTTACTATTAATTATATTGTTTCTCAGTTGTTGAAAATCCTAGCATATAAAGTGAATTGTAAATCTCTTGTAATGACAAAATTCATTTTTCATTTATCTGATTCATGAACAATAAGATTCATGGTCGAAAATAGATTTTAATGTTATTTTATATTATTGTATTGTAATTGTATGGTTATTTTTATCCGGGAGACTTTTCATCTTGTGAAAATTTTGCACATATTTAAAACGTACTTCATCACTTGTGCTGGCGCAACGTTCTGTAAGGTTCCATTACTATAATTTTCACAACGGGCTTGTAGGGCCTGCACCAGGCCCTTGTCTCGCCGGAGGACCATCGTGAACAGCTCTGTTTAGCTCTGTCCACTCTGGCACGAGGACGATGATCGGCCGCCCCTAACATGAATAACAGACGCCGTTTTGAGCCGCCCCTGACATGGATAACAGACACTCAGGTTGGTGACGGTCTGGAACTTTTACCCTTATAGCGGAGTGACTCGCTTTAACAGGGCTGCTTTCGGATATCTGTGGGATTTTGGAGCCCCCGCTGCCTGTCCAGGGATGCTTATTTTAATTCGCATTTAAGCTCCATATCTGGAGGTTGTTCATGATCGGCAACCTAGGACCCGTCGGGTGGCTTGTAGCTCAGTTACGCCAGTCTCGCCCTACTGAACGGATTGGGATAAAAACATTCGTTTAACAGTTTCTGGAAATTTCATGAAAATTTCCAAATTATTCGAAAAACAACTTATTGGAACTTGAACTTCAAGCAGTCGAGAGGATATTTTAAAACATTCGATTGATTTTTCAGAAATATTATGGATTCTCCAGAGTGCTACTGGTATTCTATTACTACTTCAGGAAGCTCGAAAGGCTCATAAAAAGAAGAAGAAGCTCAATATATAAGTTCAAACATTCTTTCGTATTTCTTTTAAATCCTAAATAGTCATTGGTTGAGACGATATAATTCTCCCTATGTCCCTCTTTAATAAAATTGCGATATTAACACAAGCAATTTAATAAAATTGCTAATACCTATAAATAACGGTTTTATCCAACATTTTTATTGTGATTAGTCGGAAATACTCTGGAATCGTTGGCGTGAAGGTTGGCTGATGACTTCGATATTCCTTCGAGTGATTGATAGTGGAAATGTTCTAGCATAAGGGAATGTCAGTTTATGATAGTTTGGGGGTGTTTGCTTACCTTTAGTGTTCAATCAGTAAGTAAGACTTTAGAAGACCAAAAAAGGCGAATTATTATATTGAAACATGATAATAACCCCAGTTGGTTGCCAATTTACCGAGTATAGAGTCAGATAGGGGTTTATTTAATGTTCCTGGACGAAGAAGGAAAATTCTAATTCAAATGTCATAATATTTTTTAAGGCATTGTTGAGAGTATTTTCGCTCAATTGAGTAATCTAAATCAACATGTAAGAGGCTCTTAAGAAGTAAGTGAATAAAGTCCTTTCTTCATATGAAATATAGGTTAGGTTAATTATCACTTCACGAATCTTAGAGGGTTTGAGCTGTTTAGTGGAATACCTGTAACTAGAAATTAGAAGAAGAATTAGTATCTTCCATTTAATTCCAACTACCTCAGCTTATCTTCAGATAGATGCGTATCTTCGTCTCACAATGTGCAGAATCTTCAGTGTCTCGTACTAATAACTCGACCGAAGTCTCAGTCGAGTTATTAGTACGAGACACTGAAGAAGTCTGCACATTGTAGACGAAATACGCGTATCTGTCGAAGATAAGCAAATGTAGTTGGAATTAAATGGAAGATACTAATTCTTTCTTCTAATTTCTAGTTATCACTTCACGTTTTTGAGATTAAAAATCACAAACATAACAAAAACAACAACACTGAAATTGCTAACCAATGGATGGAACGATTCATAAAAATTTCACACCTGAAGCCCTAACAGTATAAGAAGTTTGTGCTCAAAAAAACTTCGAAGTGATAGGGACTTGATCCCGTATGTCCTTAAATCTGAAAACGGTTTTCCACATCCAAAATGTGGAACTCCCTACCAAAGTCCAATATATACAAAAAAAAAACCATTCAAAACCTGACAGCTCAAAAAACGTCCTGATTTCCACCATCAGCCACTCCAACAGCATTTGCCTATTTCACACTCAATTAAGATCTAACTGCTGTCGCATAATTGTGCGCAGTGATGTTTCTTCCAACCAACTGGGAGATTCGTTACACTCTCTTACAAACCACATAATCACCTTAGCAAGCGGAAAAAGAAAAGAAAAAAAAAAGTTTCCCATTAATTTCCATGACCAGTTCGTTCGCTCAGCTCGGCAACGTAAGTTCCAGAAATCCGCAATTATTCGCTCGCTTGTACTTGGTGGAAACTTTGCCCGGTCCCTTCGTCTGGTGGCAACCAAAATCAAGCCCTGGAAGATTTGTTCTTTCGTTTTTCCCATTTTGTTCAACTGAGGAAGGTTGCAAATTATTCGCTAGAACTTTTTGCGGTCTCTTTAGCCGAGATTAGTCTTCCAACCTGCGGTGTGTTCAACGGGGAGGCAAAAGTTGCCCGGCAGAGTCTTGCCTGCAACCTTGAAAGAACTTCTGCGAACTGCACTCCCAAGACAAAGAAGATGGAAATGCACTTGCCGAAGGAAGTTCTAATCGCGCTTTTATCATAAATTCGAATTCCAATCGTTGATTCAGTTGCTGCTGTTAGTTGTGAGGGATGTTAGACTGATGCAAATTTTGAAATTTTCACTGAAATGATTTCAAATTGCGTCTTTACATTCATCGAAAAAGAAGTGAATTCAGTATAAACAAAATATTGCGGTCTATACAATTTGGATTACCAAAAAAGATCGTGATACATATAGGATTTCTTTATTTTGATAAACTTGTAACGTGAAGGAGAATCTAAAGTCATACCTAATCAATATGGTGGTTCAGGAAAATGTTTATCCTTCCCAGAAATCCTCTTCTGAACTTCGGGGAAGTATTTTACTGAACTCAGGGGAATTTTGTGCCTGAATTTCTGAAAAATTCCTGCTTGAAGAACTAGAAACTTTCCCGTATACTTATGGTAATTTCTTACTGATTTTCTCAAAAGTATTTACCTGAACTTTTGGGAACTTGAGAAAGTCTCATTCTGAAATTCTGGAATGTTCAATTCTGAACTTCAGGAAACTTCTCCAGCACTTCTGTGCAGTTCCAACTAAACTTTCGGCAAGTTCCAACTGAGCTTTTGGAATTTCTGAGAAGTCCTCTCGCGAACTTCAGAGAAGTTCTTTGCTAAAGCTTTTGAGAAGTTCATTCTTGAACTTACACGTAGACACCTCTCCACTTAATTTCTTCCCGAAATTCTGAGAAGTTTTTTCCTGAGCTTATTGTTTCTAAACTTTTGAGAAGTTCCATTCTGAACACCGAGGAAAATTGTTTTGAAATTTTGGGAAAGTCCTCTCCAAATTTTTAAGGAAAGATCACATTAATTTGTTTGAAGTTCCTGAGCTTCTGAAAAGTCCTCTTCTGAACTTTTGGAAAGTTTGTTCCAGATCTATTGAGAAATTCTTTCTCAAATTACTAGGAAGTAACTAGAAACCTAATGCTTCTGTTGAGTGTCTTTCTGTTCTTTAGAAACGTTTCTTCCTGAGCTTGGAAAAATCCTCCTTCTGAAATTCTGAAATGTTCTCTTCTGAGCTTCGGGAAAGTTGTGTAGCACTTCTGGGAAGTTCTGACTAACCTTTTGGGAAGTTTCTTCCGGAACTTCTAGGTAGTCCTTTCCTGAACTTCAGGGATGTTCTCTCTTTAAGTTCTATGACATATCTTCGTGAGGTTTGTGGAAGTTTGTTTCTGTATTTTTTGTGAAATTATAGGTAGTGCTCTCTCTGGTAAGATTCCGTCTGAAATTCGGAGAACTTTTTCTGGAACTTCTGAGAAGTTTCTTCTTGAGTTTCTGGGGAGAATTTCTAAATTTTCAAGAAGCCCTTTTCCTTAAACTTCTTCCTAAAGTTCTGAGAAGACCGCTCCTGATTTTTGGGAAGCATGAAGAAAGAAGGATATTATTTTTTAGGATATTCCTGCTTGTCTAAGTAGTTCAAGTAGTAATGCTCCCTATAATTCTGAGAAGTTTCTGAATGTCCTTCGGACAAGTTTATTTTAAGATGAGCTCTCCCTGGAGCTCTGAGAAGTCTTCTGAACTTTTTAGGATGTGCTCTAAATTCTGGGTGGTTTCATTCTATACTTCTAGGAATTAAAAAATAAGTTCATAAACCACTTAACTTGAAGGTAAATTTCCAAACCCCAAGTACAATTGTACTGAAATTCTGTACTCCGAAGTTCTTAAGACAAAAGAGTTTAAAGATTAATTTCAAAAGGTCATCACTGTTACGGTTGTTGTGAATCTGATTGGTCTTAAGAGCCAATGCTAGGATAACAAAAGTAATAATATTCAAACAAGAAAATAAATTTAAATGTTGAAATTTGTAGGATTTTTTGGTCATATGGATGATATTTCTATAGACTGCTTCATCGATTCGTCTCTTGAATTTCAGGGTGGCTTTTTTCTGGTCTCATGCAAAGCTCTTTGCCAAATTTCAGCAAACTTTTCTCATGAACTTCTTGGCAGTCACACCTGATTTTCTTGGAAAATAACAACCCAACATTACCTTCCAGAAACATTTGGTAAGTTTTTCTCTGAACTTAGTTATTTTCTTAACTTCTTTTTAGTTCCATCCTGAAATGTGAGATAAATTTGTCCAAAACTTTAGAAAAGTTCTTTCCAGATTTTTTTGGAAAATCTTCTTAAATTTGTAGGAATTCAGAGAAGTCCTCTACTGAACTTAAGGGAAGTTTACTTGTGAACTTTGGGGAAGTTTGTTTCAGAATGTATAAGAATTGTTTTCCTTCTCTGGTAAGTTTTTTTTTGAAATCAGGAAGTTTTTGGTTGAGCCTGTTCTTTCAAAATCTCTGATATGTCGCATTTGAACTCTGAGAAAAATTATTTTAAAACTGTGAGAAAGTCTTCTCCAGAATCTCTTGGAAAATACCCTTAAGTTTTTTGGAAGTTTCTTCCTGAACTTCTGAGAAGTCATCATCAAAAATTTAGGAAGATTTCTCCTTTAAATCGGAGATGTTTGTTTCTGAACTTCTGATAAATTCTTGCTCAAACTTCTAGAAAGTCTGAGGGTACTTTCTGCTTCGTAAAAGTTTCTTTCTGTTCATTGGAGAGGTTTTCCAGAACTTTGAGAAATCCTGATCCTGATATTTCTCTTATTAACTTCGGGAAAGCTCTTTTGAACTTCTGGGAATATCCAACTGAACTTTTGGGATGTTTCTTCCGGAATTTCTGGAAGTCCTTTCCTGAAATTCAGAGAAGTTATCTCCTGTACTTTTGAAACGAATCGTCCTGAGCTTTGTGGAAGTTTGTTCTTTAATTTTTGAGAAATTATTGGTAGTGCCCTCCTTGGTTAGTATCTTCCCGAACTTTGGGAAAACTTTTACCTGGACTTCTGGGAAGTTCCATCTTGAATTTCTAGGAAAAAATTCAGAACCTCTGGAAAGTTCCAAACTTTTAAGAGGTCCTCTTCTTTCAGAAGCTCTCCTGATTTTCAAGGAAGTTGTCTCTTGAACTTCTAGAAAGTATGAACTTGCACTTTGGAGATGTTGGTCCTGAATTTTTAGGAATGTTGCTGCTTTAACTACTAAGCAGTGCTCCTTATACTACCAAGAAGTTTTATCCTGACCGTAGGAGAAGTTTTATTTACGATGAAGTCTCTTCCTGTACTTCTAGACAGTATCTTCATGAAACTCTAGGAAGTCTGCTTATGAACTTTCAAAGATGTGCAATAAATTAGAGGTAGTTTATATCCATACTTCTATTTATCAAAGACTAATTTTAAACCACTTAACCTGAGGGTAAATTTTCAAATCCTCAGAGCTAATGTTTAGTACATTTGATGCATGTAGAAGTACTTTAGAAAAAAATTAGAGTTCTAAAATGAGATTCAAACAAGAAAATGAAGTTTACTTTTAGTTATTCCGATCCAAGACGCATTGGTGGTCCTTATTAATAGAGCTCTTGGTCAGTTTCCTACCACTTTTGCTTAACATTAGCTTTGCTGGCTCCGCGCCACAAAAGCCTCTGGCGATGTCCACCTTAATTTTAATCAGTTCGATAAGCCAGTCGAACTTGTGATTTGTTTTATTTTTAACAGGATGAGACATTTTTTGCTGGAAGTAAATTGTTTTTTCTATTTTGTTCTGTTCGCGAACTGTTATAACAAAATAGAGTTCTTATTAAAGGGTTGAAAGGTATAAAAAGATCATAAATGTAAGTTTTTACCATAACCAGCTAAAATTTGAAAACGTTTGATTAGCAGCTTCATTCAGAGCATTACATTGCTCGAGGAGTATTTTTTCATCATTCTTTCCGAAAAACCACAAAACCGAAGTCCAAATTTTGTACCAGTCTCATCTCACATGGCCGAGATGAACTCGGTCGACTGAGTCAACGGGCATAAATCAGTTCACTCATACTTGTGACAATATCCTGTAAAGTTTCGGAAAAGTTTAACATCCCCCGCCGTGGTCGGAAGAGAGGCCAAGTGCAACTCACCCGAAAAGATTGCTCTTGGCAAGTGGGGCTGGGGTAAGGGTGGGACAAAAGTTTCTCCTTTGTGGTTATACGCTGTTCTAAGACAGTCTACGCATTTTTACAAGAAGGACCGGTTTGCGGTGTGAAACTCCAGTGAAGTTATGGCAGCGAGTGATGGAAAAGGAGAAAAGTTTTGCTCCAAGTTGATTGATGTAAAAACACGTGTTTCGCCGTTTGATGGAGTGATTAAGGTTGATTACACGAGACAGTGGTTTTTTGTTAAAGGTCACTTGTTGATACCGATGAGTCAGGATTTTTTTGGGTGAATTGCTACATTTTTGCAGTCTCCATTGAATGAGTTGAGCTTATATTTTCCAGGGACATTTAAAATGAAACTAACATTCTTATGAAGAGATGAGATGGTGTATTCGAAGCACTAATGTTCTGACGTTCTTTGAACGTTAATTTACCGTAGTATATACTACATTTTACAACGATAAGCTCAGGAAGATGGCTTATTGAATCCGAAGGGAATCATAAAGCTCAAATCTGACTCAATTATCATCAATCATCGGTGAACTACGATGAACTGGGCATGGCAGACGACAGCCCAGTGAAAATTGTCAAGCTAAAGTCTTGGTATCATCTGCTGGATACAAGAAGTGGTTCACGAGAAGACAGCATAAGCCTCCCATCCCGGGTTCAGAATGACGGTGGTTGACGAATTCGCGTATCTAGGTCCGTTTTATTGCTCCACCGTATATATCGGGTTTAGAGAGATGACATATATGATGATGGATATGATTTGCTTGATATTTTGAAGGCAAAAATTGTGTGATTAGCTCCTCTTAAAGTGAGATCAGAAATTTAATTTCTACAATGATGTGATACGAGAAGGACATTAGTGACAAAATCTTTGAAAAAGTAAGAAACAACTTTTTAATTAAATGTTAAAAATATTTTTCACTCTTGTTGAAAAACATAGCATTTTTATGAGTAATAGCACGAACATGATTGACCACCCGAGTTTGGCACTCCGTTATTGCCAGATCAGATGTTATTACATCGAGAACCAACAGCTGATGCTTGCAACCAACATACATCCTCAATGATGCTGTTGAGGTCACTCACAACAGTAGTGGTTTTTCAATGCACAGCCGCAAACTGAACCCAATGTGAGAGTCCACTTTACTCAGTCACATTGGAACTAGGACTCACTTTCGTAAAAAATATTTAAATTATAAAAAAAAAACAAAAATTGAACTATAGTTCTCATGCGACAGAGTGAAGTGAACATTGAGTTCAAATTGCGTCTGTGTGGGCAAACAAAGTATATTTTTTACGCTTGAGAGCCAATTTGGCTCCATGTTGACCAACAGTATGGATGTTATTGGGGCCTCCCACAAAACGTGGTGGTGGTTTTCCATTGCAAATACAAAAGTTAGTTTGTACAAATTGTGATACAAAAACTCAATATTTAACAACGCTGAGCAGCCGCTTTGGTATAGAACCATCAGTTTGACCAATGTTTTATTAAAGTTTTTTTTGAAAATCACTAGAAATCAATTTGGTTTTATTATGGCACCTGATGGTGCCAATAGGTGTCATATTTTAGTCAGGTTTATGAGAATATATACAGCCTTTATTTAACTAGTTCATTAATTGAGTAGACTCAATTGCGTTAGTTTTACGGAGCCGATAATTAATTGACCTCCAACTAGGGTAAGTACCCGAACAGGAGACAACAGAATATGAATACCTTAGTTGAGTTTGATAACTGACCTTGGTATTAAAGAGCTCAGATTAAGAGGTAAAATACCTAAACAAAATACCTAAGATCTGCGAGCAAACTATCTCTCCAATAACAAAATTTGTTATTGTGGATACCTGCGAATACCTGAGAGAAACTATTATGGTATTGTCTTAGCTCAATTTGAGATTCGCCTAACATTGTGGAAACAATTTTATGGTATTATCCTCAGGTGTTTTACCACTTATGCAGCGCTCTCAAATACCAACGCAAGTTATCAAGTAATTCGTTCCTGCTCGGGTGGGACTTGGGCCATTTACTCGCAATTTACCCGAGGTTAATTTTTTTGTTTGGGATTTTTTGGATTGCGGAACATGGAAATAGGACTCTGTAGTCTCATCAGATAGTTGTTGCCAGCTCTTGAGCATTGTGCTCTTTTAGCGATAGCTCTTGACTCGCGTTTCTCTAGACTGGCCACTCCGTAGAAAAGTCATCGGATGTACAACGATAAGAAATTTTCTTCAGGAACGATTCCATCAACTTTGACATCCATATTGTTAGGGTTCAATTCAAACAATTTTCTGGCCATTCGTGACCCCATGAGAACCTACTCTAAACTGGCCAGTCCGAAGTGAAGTGACCGGATGGTCCAATAACCATGTCCAATACGTGGTGGCTGTTCCTGAATCAAGTCACCGGAGTGTCATATGGCAATCACACACATTCCTGTGTATTCTTTGAATGACTTTTAGTGTAATTACTGATGGTTTTATATTCGTATCTTTTATAGGCATACCATTTTCGGAACATGGGACCCGGTAGATATCCGGTATTTTCGGATACGGATCGGTCATATTTGGTCATATTAGACATTTATAAGAAAGTGGTTGAGTTCCTGAATGCAAAACAGTAAACATATGCCAAATCGGTTCGATTATTTCTTGGTAAATTGTCATTTTAATTCTGTGAGTAAAAAGGTTTCCTCATACCCTCCGGGGTCTCAATCGGTTTGTCAACTCAAAAATGTACTCTGACGTATTGCAAATCCTCTTCCTGGGCACCCATCTTTGCTAGCGAGACCACTTTCTCATTGCCTGGAATTGAGTAATGTGAAGGGACCCATACAAAGGTGATCAAATATGATCTTTCGACCAGCACACTCATCTGTTCCCTTAGTTTCGAAAGGAAATCAGATGAGTGTTTACTAGGTTTCATCGACCGAAGAGCCTCAATCGAAACAAGGCTGCCAAGAAGATGAAGTAATGGTCTGCAGGCATGTTGGAAATCATCCCCAATGCAAAGCTGATTGCTGCCAGTTCAGCAACATAAACAGAACAAGGTTCCTAAAGTTTGTGGAAGGCACTAGAGATTTCATTGAAGACACCGAAGCCAGTGGATCCATTAAGGTGAGACCCATCAGTGAAAAACCTTTTTTCAGAATTGACGTAATGGTACGTTTTAGTAAAAATACGCGGAATTATTATAGAACGAATTTGATCCAGAATCCCTTGAGATGCTTGTTTCATGAAAAGATCATAATGAATTGAGGAACTTCTATATGTGAAGTATACACCGTCTGGAGTATAGCACGGAAGACACATATCCGACGATACGTAGTGGTGGTAAATTTTCATATATCGAGATTATTTGTTCAGCACTAGCATTTCTTCAAAATTTTTACCAAAAATGCGTCAGTCACTCCACATTTGATTAATATTCTGAGTGAGAGCGCCCAGAACTGGTTGAGGAGAGGTTTAACTCCTACCAGAACTTTGACACTCCTGTTATGCGTTGAGTGTATATAGCCAAGAGCAATATGCAGACAACGATATTAAATTCGTTCCAATTTTATTAGGTAACCTTTTCTTCCCGAGAAAAAGCTTAAAGAGCCATAACGTAGCAAAGAAAAAATAGTTATTTTATAAAGAACTAGCTGAACTCGCTGCAAGTCTTGCTACTCTTGCAACTAAATGAATGAAAATATAATAGAACTGATGATTCTATGGTTTTATTTAGGAATGAGTTTTGTTAAAATATTTTCGTTTGCTAATGTGTGTAGTTTCTGCAAAATTATACGTGGGTGTGTATTTTTATTTATACCCTCAGATCTTTAGTTTCTACCAACGTTTTTCTTTCTTTGTGGAAATATTTCATTGACAAAACATTTAATTTCAAACTACGCCGTATCCAGTCAGTTTGAACGTCATTTTCTCTTGCATAGCAGTGAAAGTAACTTAAGCATCCCCTATTCTTGACTAAAAAAAGGTTTCAACTTCTATCAGAACATGTTGCTTTCCCCGCGAAATACACGTTTTGTGTTAAAGTTGCCTGAGTAATGCCCACGTTTGATTAACATTTCTGTTGGATTTGTATGAGCCCCCCTCCTCCAGACAACCATGGAAAAAATCCTTTCTCCAAAAGCCCATGCCAAATTTGGTTCCAGTTCCTTGATTAATGTTCGACTAATGAACAAATAGGTGTTTCATTTGTATGGGAGCCTCTCCCTTCTAGACGAGAGAGGAGTCTCGAACCATCATAAGAACCTCTCCCGGCTCCAAAAACCCCTGCATACCAATTTTCATAACAGTAGGAAGAACTCTGATGTTTGGTTGAAATTTGTGTTTCATTTGGATGAGAGCCGCCCTGAAAAGGTAGGGGTCTCTAACCACCGTGGTAACATTTCTTGCCTTTAAAAACCTCCACACGCCAAATTTGGTTACATTTGTTTTATTAGTTCTCGAGTAATGCAAACAAAATCTGTTTCATTTGTAGGAGAGGCAGCCTTTCTTGATGGGGGAAAGACTACCATAGAAATATTTCTTCTCTACAAAAACCCCCACATGCTAAATTTTGTTCTATTTTCTTGATTAGTTCAAGGGCTATGCAGAAATATGTGTTTCATTTGTATGGGAGTCCTTCCCTTTTTTCAGACGGGGGAGGGGTCTTAAAACATCGTGAGAACCTTTTCCCGTCCCTAAAACCCCTGCATAAAAATTTTCATAACAATTGGAAGATTTCTCAAGATTGGTTTAAATTTGTGTTTCCCAACCAGAAAGAGGAGGGGCCACGAACCACATTTCTTGCCACCAAAGTCCCCGTATGACAAATTTGGTTTCATTTCCTTTTTTAGTTCTAAAGTTATGTAGACATTTCAGTTTCATTTGTATGAGAGCCTTCCTTCTAGGGGAGGGGTCTTAAACAACCATCGAAACAGTTTGCGCCTCCAGAAAACCCCACATGCCAAATTTGGTTCCATTTGCTTGATTAGTTCTTGAGTTAAGCAGCAACTTCAGTTTCATATGTATGAGAGCCTCTTCTTCTAGAGAGAGGAGGAGTCTAAACCTACCATAGAAACAGTTCTTGCCTTCAAAAACTCTCACCTGCTAAATTTGGTTTCCTTTGCTTGAGTAGTTCTCGAGATATGCAGAAATGTGTTCTTCATTTGTATGGGAGCTCTCTCTTTCAGAGATGGGAAGGATCTTTAACTATCATAAGAACCTTCCACGCCGATTGGTTCAGTAGTTTTGGATTCTATAAAATTCAGACAGACAGAAATTCATTTTTATATGTATAGATGAGGTCTCCTGGATGAGCACCTCATCATGTGCCACAAATTTAACGGGGACTGTTAAACTGTTTTTGGCATTTTTGCTAGAAATACGAAATGTGGGCATTACAAGTGTGCATTTAGAATCAAACCAGACCCCAAGGTATCTGTAAGATAACGATTGGGTAATGTTTATTCCCAAAAGATTAAGCTACAGTTGAGCTGGGTACCCAAGTAACAATTTTAGTTTTATTCCAGCCGAATAGCACTCCTCCCGGCTTTGTTAATCAAACTACATTTAAAACTGTTTCGTCCACCAACATCTCCTCTATGCATCCTTAAAGCCGAAATGTGTACAAAATGTCCCGCTCTATAGACGGTTGTGAAAAAAAAATTAATAAAACCTTTACAAGACCAAACAGATTTTGAAAATGTTCTAGTGAAAGATGCTATAATCACTTGAGAACCCTCATAAAACCCATCAAAACCAGCATAGGGCCAAATGGCCACAGCTGTCATACTTCACTGTGATAGCGTCGTTGGTTTTTGTTGTTCTGCTTTGTTCGATTCTCTGCAGTTCTGATTTATTTAGCAGTAAATAATATGAAAGAAAAAAGACCTATCGTTCCAGGAAATTTTGTTTGATAACAAAATATCGAAAACAAATTGAGTTTTTTCACAGCGTATCATGCTCAAAATCATATGCGCATTTAATTTTATGGTGAATATTGGTACGACAAGAGCCGAAAATTAATGCGCCTTGAATATAATGCGAGTTTACATCTACAAAAACAAAATTGAAACAAATATATTCGATAAATTAATCATGAATTTTCAGAAAATTTATGGAATTCAATAAGGTTATCTAAAAGAATGCCAAAATTGGTCTCTGATGTACAGTTCATTTGAATCATTTTTCCACATTTAAGTTTGAAAAAAACACAGTTTTGGCAAAAAGCCAATTTATCTTCGCAATGGCTACTATATAACTCTTTGGTTGCCAATTTGCAGTTAAATGCATTTACGGGAGGCAAAATGGTTTTAAAATGCTTATTCAACTGACCATAATAAGTTAATTTGAATGAGGCCTAAAACTGCATTTCAAAACAGCATTTTACGAGTTCATAAAGTAAAAATAAAACCTTTGATAGTAATAAAAGGAACTTTAGAAGACAAGGTTTTAAGATCGTTGTAAAGAAGTTGTGTAGGTTCTCACAAACTCTACTAAAAGATGAAACCGATTGGCACCTCTACCATAATTGAACCAAATTGATTTCCAGTGGCTTTCTTAAAACTTCAATAAAACTCAATAAAGCTGGATGGTTTTGGCAATGTTACTTGGGTACCGCTTACGAGTAAACAATACCAGTTCATGATGTAGAAGGTGATGTTCACTCATCACCATTAGGCGCCAAGAGTGGACAGTATTTTTTTTTTTTGTTAGAAATGAAAGATATGGAAAGAAAGTGTTGATTGTTCCGTCAGTGTACGGCAGGTTGTCAAAATTGAATAGATGTATTGAAAATTGAGCGAAGGGCTTGGATATAGCAGTAGTCGAGCCAAGTACGCATTCCTTTCCCTTACACCCCCAATGCGGGGTAGATCAAGGCACAAACGAATCCGCCACCTTGACAGGCAAAAGAAAGCGCACCTGATCGGGCTCACGTACTACCAATTGCTTGTGATGGTTCCAGCGGTTCTTTGTACACACTCTGTTTTGTGCCTACATGGGAGAGAAACTCTCTTCTTTAGGGTTTATTTTTATAAACAACGTCTGAAAGGCAAAGGAATGCGTGCTTAGATACAGTAAGCTATATCCAAGCCCTATGAATTTTGATCAGACGATGGTTTGCCTGGTTTTTGAATAGCTATCATTTTGACTTGTCTCCATTCAGACGGTACGATGTTGTTTATGAAGGAAGGAATTAGATAAGTCCTGCGAGCGTCTTTTTTCGATATCTGACAGCTTAACCAGAAGATTATTTTTTATCATATCGCATCCAAATGAGTAGTTGTTTGATGAAAGAAGAGCCATAGAGAATTCCAGCATTGTGAATGGTCTGTCCAGAGAGTTGCAGTTTGGAGACGTTTCATGAAAAATACGTTTTGCTGAAACAGAATCCGGACAGGCCTTTTTCACGAAATCGAATATCCATCGGTTGGAGTATTTATTACATGATGCGAGCCACCCTCCACCAGGTGGTCATTGAGGTTTCTCGTGAGAGTCTCTCGACAAAATTTCGCCAATAACCACGTTTTTTCCTGTCTTTGACTAGTTGTTTTAGCTATGTTTCAAGCTTTGAATATTCCTCGATTAAAGTGGAAGTCATGTGTCTACGAAAAGCTTTGAAAGTGACAGATTTTGGTAAATACAATTTTGTGCATTCATCGTCACAGCCAAGTGTGGCTGGTCTCCTTTTGAAGGGTGCAATTGGAACTTTCCTTTTTTGTGCTTCAGTGCTTTTGTAAATTAGATCGACAAGGAATCTTCTAAAGGTGGAAGTATATCGACGGATTCAATACCGATCGTTACCGCCGTTGCTTATTTTTACCAGTCGATGTTCCTTGTGAGATCGAATGGAACTTGAAATGGTTCTGAAGATTGAGGGCCACGCCTAATTGAAATGATGATCGGTAAGTGATCGCTACCATGGGGATCATTAAGGGCTTTCCACAGACAGTCCAATAAAAGCGAAAGATGATGATGTTTCTGACATGGGGTTCGATCCTATATTTTCAGGAAGACCTGTTATTGAGTCCGTGGTTTATCACACTAAACCATGTTGACTCGTAGTCCAATAAAAGCGAAAGATAGGTCGATTCTGCTTTCTTGAGCATGAGGTTGAGGTATGTAATAAAATTGACAATC
>JASCZW010011037.1:0-33625 GCA_034211315.2 Aedes japonicus | reverse complement strand
GTGAAGCTTGTACATTGAACAACAACTTCTATGGAAAAACATTTTTACAATCGCGTTATTCGTAGAAGAGAAAGTTAATAATGAGAAACGATGAACGAAGAACGAAGAGGCCTTTTTCAAATGTAACGCAATATTTATCGCTGGATAAATGGCATCATATTTGTAGTATATTTTCAGCAAAACTGGAGTTGTAATTTTCCTGGCATTGGAGTCATGATGCTCGTAGACTTTGTACGAGTGGATTTCCGTACAATTCCGAATCAGGATGAGGACCAACGAAACGTCATTAAGATAAGTAAACGTTCGTTAAATGTTTAACATTATACTAAATTTACTTGCCCATTACTTCATGTTAATGTTTCTATCGTTGCCATAGATACGCATTGCTATTATTTTTATCCTCGATCCGCGGAATATTTGAACATATATTCCTCTTGCGAAATATTGGTAACCCAGCATTATATCTTTACGATCAATCATCTTGTTTTATTTCAAATTTGGTTAATATTTTCGTTTCGCTTTCCTCAAAACATTGCTTTCGTTTTGGTTCAACTGCTTTGGTGACATTGGAGATGACGAGTTTCTCTTAGCCGGGAGACTTCACGCCAGCCGGATTTATTATTTATTATTCGTATGCTAGAGACACTTGGCTGGAGTCTCATGTTTCCAGGTGGGTTAACATGTGTAAAGAAGTATTCGCTTTGCACAGTGCTTTGTCCGGGAGGTATCTTTATTTTTATTTTTTTTTAGGTTGGAACAAAATAATCAGTTAGACTATGTGACTTTGTCACCCAGCCCACAAAAACGTCCCGACGCGTGTACGGTACCGTGTTATGAAAACCCGGCATAAATTGTCAACGTCATTTGAAAATCCTTTTATGTAGTGCACAGAAAAAGAGGGTCGTTGACTATTGGATCCAGTGAGAAATTTTCCGAGGAAAACTACCTAGGTTATGCCAATACTTACCACCAGCGTGCTCAGGAGAATGTTCAAAGAAGATTGAAGAAAATTGTTCAAAATTTAGGTACTTGCAGATTTCTTTTTGTATAATTTCAGGTAATTTTTTTTTTTTTTTTTATTCCTTTATTATCGAGATTTTCAGCCCGGGGCTGGTTCATCTCCCGTCGTAGTCACTCAAATACCTTATTGGGCATTTTCGCAACTTGTTCGGGGGTGAGATTCGAACTCGTGACTTTGGCGTGAGAGGTATGGATGCTAACCACTACGCCGGGGTCGCCCCCATTTTCAGGAAAATGGGGTCATACAAATATGTAAGATTTCTATGATAATTGACTTGAAATGATACAGAGCGTGTGAATCGGTGTGTCCACGCATCCTTCCTCACCTGTAGATTCGCGGATTGCGTTTGGGTTCAGGTTTATTCGTTTGAATCCAGCTCGTTCTAAGAAATCTTCTTTTCAGTTGATTCAGACAGTAAAATAATTGGACATAATCTAGCCCAGTTGTTTCCAGAACCTTTTCTTTTACTTGCTGCGTTTGTATTGGATTAGACTAAATTAGATCAGTGACCAACCAGTGAGTGTCAGATATATGTTGTACAAACATCTACAAACATCTATAACCTAATATTTCTAGATCTTAATGGTTAGTAGTATTGTAGTTCCAATGGCTGAAGTATTTCGATGAGAGGGTGATCAAATAATTTGCAGATAAAAATTCTTTAATAATTACTTGTCTTACTCATATTATTATTATTAAATAATTTATTAACTAACTATACAAAAATTTAATTATGATCATATATTAGAATCATTGTAGAACCTATGAGATAGACTACAAATGATAAAAAGGGTGCAAGGAAACGGAACAGCACATCGACATTTTAGATATAGTATATCTAAAATGTCGATGTGCTGTTCCGTTACATGATGTACAATTTCAGATCATCCATAGAGTTCCTGAGTCTCGAAATAAAATATCTCGTGGCCACGATACATTTTCTAAACTTTCAGGTTCATAATGGATACGCAAATCCTTCTACAAATGCAGCAGAACAACAATCTGCAGACATGTGTAGTTGTTATTATAATTTTACATTATAATATTCCTGCAGTAAATTTTATACACTATTCCATATGAAACTGCATATTGATTTTACATTTATATTATTATCATGCCATTTTTACAATTTCTCGGATTTTGAGGATTTATTTCAATATTATTTTATTATTCTTTCCTCGGAGCGTATGGTACGGTATGTCCACGCATCTTTCCTCCCCTGTAGATTCACAAAATGTTTTGGGGTTCAAATAATAATTGGGCGTAATCTAACCCAATTATTTCCAGGATGCTTTCTCGTACTGGCTGCGGTTGTATTAGATTAGATTAGATTAGATTAGATAAATGGCATCATATTTGGTTCATAGGCCAAATGAAGTGGCTAACTTTACAACTGGTTCCACCTATGTACCTATTTTTCAAAATTGTCGGTAGCTAACCTCACATGATTTGTCAATTGTCTTCCGATCGGTATTGAGAAATCATGCAAACGTTCTATAATAGAGCTTTAAGATGAAATAAGATCGAGTCCTTTGCCTACATACATTCTAGGTAATACAAATTATCATTTCCCATTTTTGAAGCTAAAAGTCAGAGCTTTAACGAAATGAACAGGATACCAAAGCATACTCTAGAGGAGCAAACATTTGTTGAAAATATTACACATGAAGTTCTAATTGTGTTTGATATTTGTGCTGAGTTAAATACGAAGTTAAATACGAAGACTCGATCCCATTTCACTTCAATCACAGAACAAAATGGACCAGGAGATTATGAACTTTTTTCAATAGGGCGAATCTAATAATGAGAGATTCTCTCCTGTCTTGCACTCTTTCATTGATTACATTATCATTTCAAAACTTTTGAGGGATTCTTTAGTACAGATCGAAACACAACAGTACTGGCTAACATACTCTACAAATTCTAGAATGGAAAACGTGAAGGTGGTTGGAATATGAATGAAAAAAAAAGTTAGTAAACGAGAGTCTCTCAATGTTAGATTTGCCCTTATGAAAAATTCCTGGAATGATCTTCTCGCCCGTTCTTTTTGATTAAGATGAAATGGGAGCGAGTCCCTCTCACCTTGTATTTGATTGAGCACACATATCAAACACAATTAAAACTGCATACGTAATATTTTCAGGAAATATTTTCTCCACGTTTTGAAACGTGAGTATCGAATTTACCAACGCCCGGACGTTTTTTAAAACTGTCTCCTATTCCTGACTAACATACTAAAGGAATGCGAATTTCATAGATTTTGTACGGCGAGCAGTGTTTTCGATTATTTCCGTCATTTTGAAACACTAAAAGAGAGCCAAATTCTCGATCATAATTCATTATAAGGGGCCGAAAAGCCATTTATAAACAATGAGTTTAAACGTAGATTTCTCTAATATTTGGTGTTGTTGGATATCGTACACAGAAGAAAAAAAGTACCCATTTGAGCAGTTGCATGTGGGAAGCCAATTTTGGGTATAGTTGTGTTAACCGGCCCGGTGGGTACAAAAAACTTACTTTTGGGTAGAATTTACCCAAAAGTTAGTTACTCATACACAACGGGTACGTTAACACAACTATACCCAACATTGGCTTCCCACACGCAACTGCTCAAATGGGTACTTTTTTTTCTTCCGTGTAAAGCTTATAGTACACTGTTTGTCCAATAGCCAAATATTTGTCATAGGCAGATAGGCATCTGACAAACATCTATGATATCTGTCAGCTGTCTAGCTGCCTATGCCAAATATTTGGCTATTGGACAAACAGTGTACTACAAGCTTAAGTCTTGTGATTCGTGAGAAATCAACGTTGAAAGTTATTGTTTACAATTGGCTTTTAAGCCCTGATCATGAATAACTCGAGAATTATGCTTCCAATAAATGCTTCCCAAACATATTGAAAAATCATCGAGCCTTCTGTTCTAATAGGAATTTTAGAACCTCACTCTTTGATCTCATTTTTCCAAGGAGAAAGTTGATACCAAAATTAAGCCTGCCAATTTGAGGCTAAAATCAATGTGTGGTAGGCTGTTGGATATGACAGCTACCCCATGCCCATGTCTATCGCTCCATCTATGAGTCAAAATCGTGTCAAAATTTCATCAACAAGTCAACTGCAAATTGAGACCAATCCAACCACACACATACACTCACTGAAACAGTCACCCAGCGACATACACGCTCGAAATGTCAGACAAAATAAGTACCTAACCTAAACAGCAATAAATAATACATAATGAAACATCAATGATGCCATAATAGCAATAAATACAGATTAAGTCGGTAGATATGCTGAAAAGTATGAATAAGTTGGTCTCCTTCTGCCCTTTCCCTACCACCTACCATCCTTCCGTCCTTGCATTGAATCACCACGGAAACGGAGCAGGCCCAGATTGCGGATTTTTGCGCTTCCTCTTCTCTCTTCCGCTGTCCGCGTGCGCCAGATTGGGGAACAGGCACAGGAAGACAATAGACAAAACAGACAGCTCTCGGAGCAACACACAATCATTTGACAATGGCAATAAATATTTTTTCCTTGCCTCAATTTTCTTCAACTCGCGAAAACATTGATCATCGCCGTTGTCAACAGGTCGTCGGTTGGTTGTTATGTCGCATAACACCGTCACCGCCTTCTGGGATGCCGCTCAGTCGTGTGGACGCACGGAGCAACATCGAGCGTGGGAGGAGGCAAAACAAGGCTGTTTATCAGACCGAGAAGGCCATAACGGAGGTAGTGGCGGTTCAGAATTTAATGATGTATGAAGTCAATCCGGTGTGAGATTTTCTCACGCCTTTAATTGATCCGCGCAGAACCGATTTCGACTGGCTGGTGTGACCGCAACTTTCGATTTTGCCAATGGTGCGCTTGCATGGGGAATCTTGTTTACAATTACGTAAGGAAGCCGTCTGACACGGGACGAGTGCAGAGCACCCACCGAACTCAATTAGGCACACTCCCGCACACACTCACCGCAATGGTTGCTCCGTTTTGTTTTCCTTACCTCCTCGATTGTTTGGTTTGTTTTATTTGAACGGCCTGCTTGGTTGGGCTACAAAGGCAGAGGCACAAAACAAAATCCCAAACATGCAAATCGCGTTCGCGTAGCGAGAGTATGAAAATAAAAAAGTTCAAACGGTCAAAAGTCGACCACTAATGAACCCAAAGGCAAATAGAAGAGACAAGCACGGGCACCATTTTTATTTTTGCCAACCTAGTTCACGCGACGCGAGCCCTTCTGTGAATCGGAGGAGGTGTTGGAGTCGCTCGCGAGCATCGTTATTGGGTAAGACAACCCAGACAGTACAATAGGAGATTTGCAAGCCTTCAACCGATTAGCGCCGTTTTGATTTGCACTTTCAGATTATTCAGTGCGACCCCTACCATTATCGCACGCCGGATTTGGTGTTCGGTTCCGTCCCTCAGGTTTTCGTTGTAATTTGGAAGCAGTTATCTTCTTTTTTTAATCGGGTCATTCCAATGGCCACCGTCGACAAATGAAAGGGTTTTATCAAAAGCTCAGATTTTTCGGTCATTTTATTTAATAGTACTACCTTACGAAACACATAAAACGTTTTTTTTTTGTTATTGATTTTCTTTATTCTGAAAGAGAACATCGTTCACATTTTCACTCAGGAGACTCAGTACGGCCTCTGGTATTGACGGCCACCGCCACCGGCGCCTCGCTGTTTACCGCCTTGGAAGCCAACAGTGCCGTAGCCTGAATAGTCGTAGTTGTCATAACCATAACCAACTCCGCTACCTCCGCCGCCGCCGCCACCACCGCCATATCCACCGCTGAATCCTCCTCCGAATCCACCTTGGTTGTATCCTCCGCCGAATCCTTGTCCGCCTCCCCAGCCTTGTCCGTAGCTTCTTGGTCCACCGAAGCCTCCTCGGCCACCTCGCATTCCACGCTGTGGCGATCCACGCATCGATCCCATCTGATTGTCGGGCCTGGCAGTCGCTCGCTTTACGTCGACCTCCTTACCACCTACGACCTGCTTGGGAGTCTTTAGCAGCTCCGTCACAACCGCTTCCGAGTCATACGTGATGAAGCAGAAACCCTTCCGTTGGTTTTTCAACTTGTCGAAAGGTGTTTCGATCTCCACCACATTTCCAAACTGCTCGAAGAACGTTTTGATCTCCTCGTCGCTAGTTTCCGGATTCAGTCCTCCGACGAAAATCTTACCCTGTCTGGCTTTGGCCTTCTTCGGATCAACCTTCTTGCCGTTGATGGTATGATCATCGAAAGCAATGACCTTCTCGATCGAATCCGACGATTGGAATATGATGAAGGCAAATCCTCTGGAACGTCCCGTCTGCGGGTCTGTCTTGACGTTCACGCTCTCGATTTCACCATACTGACCGAAGTGATTCCGCAGATCCTGCTCAGCTGTTTCCTTACTGAGACCACCGACGAATAGTTTCCTATCGTCGTCCCGGCCGGCGTTACCACTGGTGTCCATCTGATTTTCCTGATCTTGCATGTCGGCCATCTTTTCGACTTTTGTTGAACTTCACACTAAGCCAGAGTTGCGATTCGACTGATAAAACTCCGTAAACTAGCACCGCCGTCAAGTTGAGAGCGCCGTTTTAATGACAATAGGTAGAATCGAAAAATAACCAAACTGACCGTTACAAATGTGATAGGTAGACTGTTTGGTGGAATCACGCGTACAAAGATGGGTAGGTTTTCCCGGTCAAAGAGAAACTCACGATAATTTTAACGGAAACAACAAATGAAGTAGGCGTTGTGCTGGATTCTATTTACTGGAGCAAACGGATTTTTCAATTGTTTCACACCGAGCCGGCTGAAACGCCTACCTTGTTGCATTAACTGACAGCGTGACAAAAAAGGTTACACTGAACAAAATCGATATGGTGTGGTTGTGTGAAAGATGAGATTTATTTTCCAACAATGCATAATGGGTCGAATGGACAAATTTCGCGACAAAAATCGATAACTCGAAAACCATAAACTTTAGATACATGATGTCTTCTGAAGATTTGATTTAAAAAATAATGTCTATCGATTGGTTTATGTTGTTACTAGAGAGGTCCTTTTATGTTCATAATAAAAGAAAATAACTTTTTTATGCTTATGATTCAAAGAACTTTTTGCTTCGACAAAATTGAAAATATTTTAATCTTATGAAACTGTGATGGAAAAATTTTCCTTCTATCGCATCTACGTATCGTTTTATAACAGTTTTCCTGAATATCCTTAGCGTGGGACTGTTGCATTATTTATTTTTGCAGTATTTTTTTTATTTCAATTTGAAATTGAAAACTTTGTAGAGATGACTTTTAGGGCAAGTTCTACATACAAATGAGCTTATTCTCCTTAAGGGGACAAAAGGGGACAGACGATTTTGCGTAGATCTTGTCAAAGGAAGTTTGTAGTTTCAGTTCACGTATACTGTGTTTGTTGTGGGTGTTTTCCAAATTTGGAGTTTTCAGATATAATCCTAAATAGGTTATAGAGTATTTTTCATTGTCATTTGTCCAACTCAATGGGTAAATTGACCTGAAGGTGAGTTTGAAAGAAGGAGAACTTGGAGTAGAGCACACGTACCCACTGGTTGACGCTAAATATTAACCAACGTGCTTTTGCTCATTTGTTTGAGGATTTGTTAAGCGACACACATTTCCAAATCCAAAGTTCGGATACCGTGCTGATCGGTGCCCGGACTTCTTCTTCATAAATCTGGACACTTTTCAAATCAAAAACTAGCATGCAGTTGTGAGCTTGTAAATTTGACATAATAGCGTATTAGCTATGAATCTGAGAGGGTTGATTCATCGATTTCTTTTACAATTTTTCCAAGTTGTAACATTCCACCCACTTGCATATTAGGCGGAGGGAGTTTCTTCCGTGATTTGGAATCAATGGATTGTGAATTTATAGTTAGGTTATTACAGGTTGCTTAGGGAGGCATACATTGAGGGTGGCTGAGCAGAAGAGGGAATATAAATGAGCATTGAGATGATTTGTTTTTAGTAAAATCAATAATTAACCTTCGATTGCCTATTGTTCGTTGCGCGAGTGATCGAGTGAGCATGGGAAGTCGTGGTTCACCGGGTAAGATGGGTCAGTGGTGAGATACATAATTAATTGTGATCCAAATTATTCGTTTGCATGATCGTCGGGCCACCCAATCTTAAAACAAATAAACCACTGTCCTGTTTTGTAAGTCACTCCAGCGGCACCCGTACTGTTGGTGTAGATTGGTTCAAGTTGACTATCAGGTGTTGAAATTAATGGCCTTGTTTTCCTAATTAAATAACACTGTCACATTTTGTGAATGGCCCCAATAGCATCCGTGCTGTTGGTTTAAACTGTTCAAAATAGCCTTTTCAGCAATATTAAAAATCACTTTCTTTTCCCCAATGAAAAACCACTATCACACTTTGTGAGTGGCCTCAATAGCGTCCTTACTGTTGGTTAAAATTAATTCAAATCGGAAATCGGTACTAATTTTTAAATATTCTACTTGACAGCTTATCGTTAACATAAACGAACCCTGCTGCTACCCAATCCTGTCATCCAAAATCCAAGTAATTTTTTGTGGAAGTGCAGTGGACTCCCCGGCTTCCAAAAAAGCGAGTATCCCGTCAACATATTCCTACCCTTTCCTTACTTGACCGCTTCGGCATGCTTACCACCAGGTTCATGCTTGGGGTCGTTGCCTTGCTGAAATACGAACCTCTCTTCAAGACCCGTCTGGATCAGCGAAACCTTCAGATTTTCTCGCAGGATGTTGATGTAGGAATCTGCCGTCGTCATCACGACTATTTTCACGAATAACAGCCTCAGGCCATCACATTTCATCCTTCATTACATTTCACCGTGCCTTCGATGGGGCGCTCCAGAAGCTCTTTATCAGCTCGAATTTTGATTCGTCCGTCGAGGGAACTGTTTTCCAGAACTCTACGGCTTATCAGCATGCTCAATAGCAAACCTGAGCCGTTTTGCTTTGTTTGCCTTGCTGATAAATGGGCGTTTCCGGATAACTTTGTTAATCAGCTGCACAAGATCAAGAATCAGTGCTACAAGACGGCGACGAACAGTTCGACCGGAAACTGATAGCTTAAGGGTTTCCTGGATCTCACGGACAGTTTGAGGGTTTTCTTGACTTCGCGCATGATCTTGGTGTCCATTCGCGTATCCGTTGAGGGCTTTCAGCCTCTGCCTGAGCGATCCACTACTGATCCGAACGTTTTTTGTTTCAGTATAATTTTCCCAACCGCTGCCTTGCTAATACTGTACAAAGAGATTTGATTTTACACATTATATGTATAAAAACTACAAGGTACAGCCCTACTGGGCTGTTCGAAATGATGATGTAGGTCTACGACTAAGTACAGTCCATTTTAATTGTACAATGCAACATTTCGAATTAATAAACTTTAATATCAAAAGCATATCTTTCATATCATGAACTTATCTTTTTCGGTGTTAGTGATTAGTAGTCTATTTTTTTTATAAAATCAGAAGCATCATTAGAATTAACTCTTTTAAAAGTGTGGTGGCCTTTTTTGGTTTTTGGTTTTCGTGGTTCTGAATTAAGAACGGTGGTGATGTTGGATACTATGATTTTGAGTGTCCAGATCAGAACGATAATATTTGACACATCATCGATGCCTGTAAACTAAAATATTCAACACACAACTGTTTAAAATTGACATCATGTTTCACAAGCTCTTGATAAACATTCTATCTGATATCCTACCTCGAGTTGAAGACTCTTTTTCAGCATCCCAGCCAGTAGTTGATGACGAATTCGGTTGCTTGGAAGGAACGTTCTCCTGTTGCTCCATCTTGCGCTTGTATATAGTAGCTAAGTGTTGCGACATTTCAATGATTTGCAAAATTTTCATTAACTATTTCATAGCTGTATTCAAACCAACGCGAAACGAGATTTCACTAAATGTCTTCATTTTTTTTCATTCATTAGAGAATGTTTCATTCTGTCAATATATTGCTATTTGATATTGAAGTCCGTGAAAGGGAATAAGCATGAAAGCATGAATTTTGTCGTTTTCATGAAATACTGGCACAACTCAGAATCAAAATTATTGAGTTTTGATGTAGATTTATTGCCTGGATAACGATATTTCGTGAAAACTCCGCTCTAAAAATGTACAGTAATGTGTAATTGAGTGATAAAATTACGAATCGTACAGGATTTACGATTTAGGTACAAAATCATCATAATAGCCCTGAAAACGGACTTTTGTGAGGTATATATCATTTTGCTTCTCGTGGTTGCGTCAATCGGCTGACTAAGGCATTGTGCTTAGGGTCAACCGACTACATAACAAGCCGCGTTCTTGCATCAACCAACTGAACCATCCTCTCGTTCGACTAGAATAATCGGTTGATAATTCGTTCGTTGGTTGCCCATCGTGCTTTTCCAGCGTTTCCATTTACTCTTAGGCGCGAGGTCATGGTAATACCATGTTGAGCCCGTTGCCTGTCGATGGAAGTTCCGATGAGGGCAAAAGAAACTTCAATTATACAAACTCTTTAGTTGAACAAATTAATTTGTTCGTCCTGAAAAGGACGGATTTTAGTTGTTGATTGAACTAAAGCTCTTTACTTGGTCTTCTTGTGCAGCAGAATTGCCTTAAAAATATAACACCTTATGAAATGGTTTTACAGGAGAGAAGTTTTAACAGCTCCTCGTCGATGCGGATGGCCAGCTGCAGGTGACGTGGGTTGATTCTGGTCAACTTTTTGTTGCGGCCGGCATTTCCTGCCAACTTGAGGACTTCAGCCATCAGGTATTCCATCACCACAGCAGGGAGACGGGGGCACCGGCACCAACGCGCTCGGTGTAGTGCCCTTCCGGAGCAGGCGGTGAATGCGGCTGAAATCCGACTGCAAATTTGTCACGGCCAGACATGTTGCTAGGCAGTAGTGTGCCGGATGACTTGACGGTGTGCAGCCGAGCGCTGACACAACTTCTTTGAGATCGTCGAACGACTAATGGAAAATGCTAAGGTTTCTCCCTAAAATATTTTTTTCTGATGCATAGGAGACGTTTCTTACTTAAATTTGAAGTCCGTGATAGGAGAATACTGTGAACTTAGTAAATTTTCTCTGAAATTTCGGTATAATAAGACATCACTTTATATTTGCGTTATTTTAAATAGTTTAATGTTAAAAATCAATAGCTTTCATTACAAGAATCGACCCGTTGAGAAATTTCCGATCGATTGGGGCAAGTCGCATTTCGTGACGGTAGTAATAGATATGTTTTTAAAAATTGAACCCCAGTATAGAAAACAAAGACGTAGTCCTACGTCAAAATCACTCACCTTCGGCAGCTATATGAAGCTGTCAAAAAGATGCCGGATTTCTAAACATACAATGTGAGTTAAAGTATTCACCTTGAAATCGCTTCATGTAGTTCCAGAGGTAGGTGTTTTTAATTCTTTAATGGGTCAAAATTAGCTTCATCAAAATTTGAAAACGCTCAGAGTTTATCAGAAGCACAAGTACAATGCTTATACGATTCCGCTTCGCTCTGGTGTTGAATACTATTTCCACCTCCGAGGGAATGGAAAAACTGAACCCAGAAAGTTTCCGGAAGCAAGAAAGGTTAGTGATTTTATAAATTAGAAACACATATTTTTTAAAGTTATAAAATGTATGCAATGCCAGGAATTCGTACTTGGTTCCTTAGTAAAAATGAATAAAACATGTAGAAGAGTGGCACAAGCTGAACACAAGCGCTAAGAATATGCTTCCGATGAGATATTCCAGCGGTTCTATTCAAGCATTTCCAGCAACATGTTATTGCAAATCATCCCGAATCACTAGCTATTCCATTGACGGTGCAATTTTGCTCGATTGTGTAGAGAATAAAAGGTTTAATTTAATTTCATCGATGTTATATTACTTAAATAAAATATCATTAAATTCATTGTGCTAATCTCTTTCCCAATTTCCTGATTTTCCTTAACAATTCTGAAAATAGTATATAATTGAGTTTGATTTGATGGGTACTTTTACCCCATCCAACAAAATTCTGGCCTCGAGAAGATGGTTGAAAGGTAAACATCCATTTGGTAAGACATTGTCCCACTGATGGTAATCCACATCTTGTGGAGATCCTGTTCCGGTGGGTGAAAAAACACCAATTACGATACTTTTATTCCCGTATCACTAATCACAGCTTCCTGTTCAATTTTTTACAGTTTTTGAACCGTAAAACATATATTAAACATTTGGTTTCCATTATCGTTGTTCAGGAACCACTACTAAAAGACTACTGATTTTCCGTAGATAAACTTTTACGGGACATCTAATTGTCAGTGAAAATAATGCCAAATTTCAGTATTTTGTGTTGTACTGAACTGAGTTGAAAAAAATCCAATTTGCTGAACTCACAGGTACTCTGAGAAACCTTGACAGTCGTTCATTTTCGTTGTTTTCTGGTTGTGCATACCGTACTCGTGCGTAGAATAATTTGGAATAAAGGAAGATTTCACCTATGTAAACTGTAGGGGTGCATGAACTATTTAGTAAGCAAGCTTTTCATTAATGTTGGTGGTTTGTTTCAGTATATTCCTTAATATTTCAGACTGATGAACCATCCAAACAAGTATGACCGGCTATCACATACTTGGCATGAGCTGGAAATTTTCAGAGGACTAACTCTGAAGCAGCCATTTCAGTGGAACACATGAAACATTCACCACTAAATGAAGATCTACACTTTTGAGCTGCTTTGCTAAGCAATTGTAGTTCTCAAAGCTCGGATCAACCCAACTGACAAATAGTACAAACGCTACGATATTGGGAGTCAGTACCCTTATCACTACAGGACATATAATGCTAAGCAAGTTAGACTAAAGATCATGTTAATTTTGTCTCATCATTAAGCATGGACATTCAATAAACATTAATCATGAAACCTTATTCTATTTCTGTAAAACCTTAAAATGTCTGACTAAGGAAGATCAGATAAAAGAATACCGAAATGCCAGCAAACTGGTAAACAAATAAACCACCGAAAAAGTCAAGTTGTATCTGACCGTTTGCGGTTTATGTTTTGAGTTTCAGTAAATCAAATACTGCTCGGTTGATTACTGATTCTCAAGGTGTGTGAAAAACACAGCAAGTTTACTGAGTACTTTTATTAACACTCCGTGTGTACTTCTTAGCGACAGCCCGGTGCGATTCACCGTTTTTCACATTAAGAACCACCAATTTTCGGATACTCAAAACAAGTGACATTGCCGAAACCATCCAGCTTTATTAGGTTTAATTAAAGTTTTATGAAAGCCACTAGAAATCAATTTGTTTTTATTATGGCAGTAAGAGGTGCCAATAAGTTTCAAATTTGTCAGGTTTATGAGAACCTACACAGCTTCTTTACAACGGTTCTTAAACCTTGTTTGCTAAAGTTCCTTTTATTTCTGACAAATGTTTTATTTTGATCTTATGTACTCGTAAAATGCTGTTTTGAAATGCCGTTTTAGGACTCATTCAAATTATCTTATTATGGTCAGTTAAAAAAGCATTTTGAAACCATTTTGCCTCCAGTAAATGCTTTAAGCAGCAAATTCACATTGAGGGAAGTTACCAAGTGACCAAAGAGTTTTATAGTAGCCATTGCGAAGATAAAAAGGCTTTTTGGCAAAACTATGATTTCTTCCAATCGCCATATTGATATATATGAAACCATTAAAATGTGAAAAAATAAGTACACCAAATTATCGAATATATTTGTTTCAATTTTGTTTTTGTTGATATAAACTCGCATTATCTCCGCCCTGCCTTTCGGTTCAGAAAGGGGTATGGGCGCGTTCTGTCTAGTTGGTCGCGGAAAATTTCATGTGTGAATCGGCTGCCCCATCAACGTTCAAAAGTGCCTGAACCAAATGGACAGCTTGTAATGATCACTAGAAGATGCGATGGGGGATCAGTGCCCTGATTTTCCCAAATGAAGCACGTTGTAAAACGTTTCTTGTAATCTACAACCAATCAACTAAGCCTTTTTCCTTTCTGTTCTCTTCCCTATCCTATGACCGCAAGCAATATCATATTGTCATCCTAAAATCGACTCTTAAAAGCAGTAACATCGAGCCAACACAGAGCAATAAGTAATGAACGGTATAAACCCTAACCAATTTTACTTTCAGCCAAAATTTCTAAAACAAAGTAAGCAATCAAATGACCACTACAAAATATACTGAATATCCACGACATAATATACAACGGGAAAAGGGAGGGACCATCAGGGCACCCAAGTGAAACGATTTGGATAGGGAGCATGGGACTGCCTCCTCCCTATTGTTAACATTTTGCGGAACGAGGGCGGGCTCTTCAGCCCCATCTATTGGGTTTATTCTGTCAATCGAGGGCTCGATTCTAATGCTGTGGGTGTGAACTTGCCTTATTTTCCCTAAATATGCGGGTTTCGCATAAGTGTCTCTGCTTACGGGCCCGCCCAAATGTTTTTGGCCCTTCATACAGGTGCTTGATGATCACAAACAACAATAGAATCCTCATCAAATCGTTTTTCAGATTATGCCACTGCTATTGGAAGTTACCTTGCTACAATAGATAGTAGTATCTCATCATCATCATCATCATCATATAAACTCGCATTATCTCCGAGGCGCATTTATTTTCGGCTCCTATCGTGCCAATATTCCAAATAAAATTAAATGCGCATATGATTTGGAGCATGATAAACTATAAAAAAAAACTCAACTTGTTTTGGATGATTTGCTATTTCCCGCAACACTAGGACTTTCTTCTTAGATACTATTTACTACTAAAGGAATCAGAAGAGCAGAGAATCGAACAAAACAGAACAACTTGACAGCTGTGGCCATTTTGCCCTATGCTGGTTTTGATGGCAGCCAATAAGTTTTATGAAGATTCTCAAGTGGTCATAACATCTTTCACTAGAACATTTTCAAAATCTTTATGGTTTTGTAAAGGTTTTATTAATTTGTTTTTATAACCGTCAATAGAGAGGGCCACTTTTTACACATTTCGGCTTTAGAGATGCATAGAGCAGGTGTTGGTGGACAAAACAGTTTTGAATGTAGTTTTATCAACAAAGCCGGGAGGAATGCTATATGGCTGGTATAAAACTAAAATTGTTACTTGGGAAGGGAATTGCTTTCGAAATCTCTACGTCTTCCATTTTTTCAACTGAATCAAACGCGATCACGTGTACAAATGCTCCAGGTCAAGCCGTTTGCCTCAAAACACGTCAAAATATCAAAATATAAACAATCGAGGGGTCGATATCAAAATTATCGAAAACATAGCGATGTTTTAAGTGGGTATTATTTTTTGTCTCTGTTTTTTTTTTCAATACAAATTGATATTTTAGTTCTTCTTTCTTAAAAGTCTAACTCTTTTTTTATTATTATTTCATAAGTAAAACTTGAAAAAAAAATAAGATGACTACAGTGTGTTTACATTAATTTGAACCAAATAAATGAGATAAATTCAGAAAATGATGAGGTGGGCACTTTATTTTGCTTATCAGTGTACAATAACTAACAACTATCTTGAATCTTCAAAATGTGTGTCATTTTATGCCCTAAAAGTCATTTAGAAACACTGTTATAAAACGATACGTAGATAAGATAGAAGGATTTTTTTTCTTAGCGAAGTTTCATAGAATAAAAATATCTTGAATTTTGTGGAAATTCAATAAATTAAAAGCTTTTTTTTTATTATGAACTAAACAGGACCACAACACAACACACACAACAGTCACAACACAAACCAAAAGATGGATCTTATTTTTTAAATTAAATCTTCAGAAATGATATCTTCTAAAGTTAATGGTTTTCGAGTTATCGATTTTTGTCGCGAAACTTGTCCATTCGTACCATAGTGCAATGAAGAGAAAAATGCGCTGATTTTCGCATTCAATCTATAGAAAGAAAAAAAGAGTGGAATGATTGGCATAATTCCTCTTTTATTTTGAACGAAAATTGATTAGTAAATTTGATTTACACAAACACAGACTTTTGCTGCATGATTGTTTATTGCCAACAGATCCTATTAATGAATTCAGCATGTTCAATTTGCAGCCTCAGTTTGATTTCAAAGATCTCTTTCATTGGGCTACCCAATACAATCTCCGCTGTGGCACAATTTCCACCAGCGTTGCGGTTGATATTCAACCGGCATTCGAAATCACACGAATTAGCAAACCAATTCCTTCGATCGCGTTTCAAATCTGTTTCGCACCCTTCACTCTATATATCCTCTGTTTTTTTTTTTTTTTTTTTCATAAATGCAGATCAAAGCAATCCACCTGTTTATCCCAACAACGAACCTCGATTTGTGCAATGTCAGCACTTTACTCGCACTGTTTCCATGTGCGCGGTGCTTAAATGAATCCCAGCGAGCCGCGTAAGTGTACCTGTATGAATAACTTGATACACTCACCTTTTTTTTCTGCGTTACGAATAAATCGAGATAGCATTCAGGCGGGTTGGAAACGACGAGTCCTCCAGGGACCCGCAGCAAACCGCCCAAGAGAAACATTTTTACATGCATTTACTGTCTCGTTTGCTCGCGATTTTCGCGTTATTGCTCGTTGTCCGTCGACGTCGTCGTCGTCGTCGCGGATTAGCATTCAGTATGACGCGGGGGAGGGTGAGGGGGAATGCAGTTAGTCTTATAAATGTAGCTGCATTAACGTTTAAATTTCCATTCGTGAGCTCTGCGCGCCCGAGGGGCTTTTTCGGGTTCACTCATCGCCCCGCGGGAGAAAACCGGCCGGAGAGTGTTGCGAGCCAAGTCCAATTTGAAAAGTGCTCGTTATAAAATTATTATTATTAACTGCTGGTAAAAGGACATTAATGGCTTCATACCGGGGGAATTAATTTGCATACATTTGTCTGATCATCCAATTTGCTACCACTGAATGCAAGCATGCACGAACCCTGTGGCAGCTGCATTCTCCTGACCGAAGCAAGAATATCGTTTGTGGCTCTCTATGCCCATCAAACAAACTTTGACATCGGACGGTAATAAAAGTTAGGCACGGAAGAGCCGTCATAAAAAAAACGTTAGGAATAGAAACGCCAGAGGGGAGTTTGTTGCACCTGACTCGAACGCAGAAGGCTGGGCGTTGCTGCTAGGCCTACTTGACCTAATAAAGGCTAAATATCACGCTGCTTCGGTTGTCTTAAATGATCAAAGCAATCCGAATCGCTGCCCCCCGCCGAAAGAGGCGAAACTCCTCTCCTTAGTCCTCTGTCCACATGTCGAAGATCGACGTTGAGGAATTGATTAATTTGCATTTTACACTTCAATTTAGCAAAGTACACACGCTTACTCGGCTCGTTTTGGGGCTTTGATTGATTGATTTGAGAAATGTCCATTTCCTTTCTCTGTCTCCGCGCGGCCGGCGATTGTGACTGCCATTGCGAGCGCGGACAGCCCAAAACCAGTGAGCAGCGTATGTCGGTGGCAGGGTGGTCGCCCAAGGGGTCACAAAATTACCGATTGTAACGGTGGTTCGTGGCGTGTAAATTTCCATTTCCATCCGGACCAAGTCCAAGCAGTCGAAAAATTGCCTCGACGAATTCGAAAACATTTTTTCCTTCGGTTTTCTGATTGAGGTTCTGTTCTGAAATTGGAGGAGAGCGAATGCGTTGAGTCATGGTCACAAGTTCGGGGCCATTCTTGAGCGACCAACGGCGGGACCTGCAAGTCATGTACACAAAGGAGTCTAATAGGTACGCCGGTAATAAGTAGCTTCTAAGCGCGGGTGAGGGTAGGGTTGAAGGGGGGAATGCGGGGAATGGGGCATAGTCAATAGCTATTGATTTTCTTGTACTTGCCCGTGTTCGGCTTCTTGCGTTTTTTTCTGGCTGGATGACGGCGGATGGGACGCATGTTTTAATTGGGAAAATTAGTCGGACAATACGCTTGCTTAGGAGGAACGGAGTGCGCGATTGGCCTGTGGGAATAATTCATGGCTTGCTCTTTGTGAGTTAGGGGCTAGGATGCCGGATAGTTGATTTTTTTATTCGAAATCATATGTACAGGTTAGAATTGATTATCGGTAGTCAAAAATATTCTTGCATCTAGTTTATGATACATGCAATGTTGTTATTAAAGTTCAGGAATGTTATTTGCGACTTGATTAAATTAGCAAAAGCATTAGCTGTTTGCACACCTCGTCGCAGACATTGCATGTCATCATGAAACGGATCCAATAACTGATACGTTTCTTCAGACAATAATCTCCAGGAAGACACTCCTCGATCGCTCACCTGGCCACGTCCATGCAACCGTTGGGGATAGGGAGGATTTGGTATCTATCTTTAAAAGACACGGGGAACCCCCGTATTCTTCAGGAAAACGGAAATGAACAGTCTTAGAGAATAGTTGAATAGAATACCCTGTTTGGTGTACAGAACAAAATGAAAAAATAAAAATTAATAAAAAATGGTCGTAGGGAGCATCTAGTCTAAGAAGGTAAAGTGATGCTCCATTTCTCTTCAAACGGTTGGGACCTAAACATTAACTACAGACAGATCTATATGGCTTATGGATAGAGCACCATTACTCGCCCTCTGAAAAAAGAAGAATGTCTGAAAGTAGAAGAACTGTTTTCTTGGATGGCTGAAGGCTATAGGAAGAACATGTCATTGACTATGTTAAATCAATTACATTTTGGTATCTGTCCTTCAAAGTACTTCTGTCAATTGTTAGAGACTCTTGCAGTTATACCGTAATGTTTTCGCTCTATTTCGTTTGAGTTGAAGCAGGTGACTATTGGACCACGGTGACTTGAGCAAATTATTGATAATCTTGTATGTACTTCGACAAAATAAATCATACACTTGGTCCCCCTTCCAAATTTTCGACAAAGTCCTTATTTGACCAATTTTTTGAGAATGAATAGTCACCGTTATGAATTCTAAAATGGCTTCAAATATCGCTTAATGCTATCTTAAATATGAAAAATACAAAAAAAAAACAAGTGGAGCTGCCTTGAGTTTATTACTTCCAGCAGGATAATGATCCGAAACACACCCCGTACGTAGTATCAGAGTAGTTGTTATACAATGTCTCTGAACAACTCAAAACCCCTCTACAGTCACCGGATTTGAACCCTATTGAACAAATGTGGTGGGAAGTTAAGTACCGATTGAATACCAGCATGTAAACGAAGGCAACAAACAAAATGGGGCTCAAAGAGAGGATGGATTCAAGAGATTTGAAATGAAATTCTATCAACGTTTCAAGACCGTTTTGAAGGCCGCCGTACAAAATACTGAAGATTGAGTTTCATACTCTGAATCCATTTTACATTGGATGTGTATATATAAGTGCCTGTTTATATGAGTCTGTGGGTTATTGTTTGTATCAATGATAGACAGAACAATGGCTTCTTCCGTAAATTTTTCGTGGCACAAAGGCTACCAATGTAAGCATCCAGTTCTAGCGGATAGGTGAACTCTTCCATTTCGAAATGACCGTGGGGGATTGATTAGGCGAGTTTTCAATTATGAGTAATTCTCGTTTGTCAGCCAGGCCCTAATAAAAATCTTTGTCGATTTCCTCTTATGCTAGCGATGTGCGCCAACGTGGACGACCCGAGAGTCACACGAAAACTATGACACTTACAGCAGGACCTTAGTTTATCTGTACAGATGCACCCTTCAACGTTAATTTTAATCAGAAGCTAATTTTCCTGAGTGGTGGTAATTACACTGAAGATTAATTTTCGTTTATATTACGAAATCGAAGGTAGGACTAACAAATCTATTCGTTGTTTTCTGCAACGAAACTGATTTGCACTTGTTAAGAAGCTACCTCTGTATTTAATGCCACCCGTGCAACTGTCAAAAGCACTAAGCATTAGTTGACACAGAAAGAACATTCGTTCATGCTACGAAAACAATTGGCGCCCTGTAGTAAAACTATTGCAGCATATACGAACTCTGTGTGTAAAAATACAAACCATTGAACCGATGATGATTCTTATGTATCTTAGTTGTTTCATCGGTTTACAATCATGAACGTTAATTTACGGAGTTTACAATTATTCTCAGAGAATAACCACAAATCCACAGGTAGAAATTAACATGAGCTTCTTGAACAATATATATTTTTAATGATGTAGAAGGAGATGTTCGCTCATCACCATGAGGCACCAAGAGTGAACAACAATGTTTTTGGCTAGAATTGAAAGATATGAAGAGAAAGTTTTGATAGTTCCGCTAGTGTGCGGCAGGCTTGGAAACATAGCAGATGTTTTTAGGAAAATTGAGCGAAAAGGGCATGTGTACAGTGGTACTCGAACCAACGACATTTTTTGCCTAACATCCCACTGCGGGGTAGGTTAAAGCACGGACTAAGTCCGCCACTTCAACAGGCAAAAAATGTCCGGTTGGAAGACGCTCATGTACCACTGTGGCTTGTATAGTTATTCTAGCGATCTATTGTGTGCACTCTGTTTACTGATGCGCACATGGGAGAGGAACTCTCTCCTTTTTTGGGTTTGTTTTGATTCGCACCGACTGACGATCACTAAAGTTTTTCTCGTCGTCTCCAACGTAGAGACCTCGGAGAGAAACACCGTGAAGCGATGCGATACTGGTCCCCACCAGTATACAAGCCACAGTGGTACATGAGCGTCTTCCAACCGGACATTTTTTGCCTGTTGAAGTGGCGGACTTAGTCCGTGCTTTAACCTACCCCGCAGTGGGATGTTAGGCAAAAAATGTCGTTGGTTCGAGTACCACTGTACACATGCCCTTTTCGCTCAATTTTCCTAAAAACATCTGCTATGTTTCCAAGCCTGCCGCACACTAGCGGAACTATCAAAACTTTCTCTTCATATCTTTCAATTCTAGCCAAAAACATCGTTGTTCACTCTTGGTGCCTCATGGTGATGAGCGAACATCTCCTTCTACATCATAATCGTTACTCCTCGCACGGAGAATATATAACATAACAATTAATATATTTTTAATGATTTTGTTAAAAAAATTCCCTAAAAATATTCCTTAAAAATATCAATGTTACATTCTTGGGATTATGTTTTTGTTTAGAATTATCTAAATACTGGGAGGAAGCTCCTCCTAGTGTACATACAAGATTACATAGCAGATCCCATTTGACATATCAGAAAAGTCAGCTACGTTTTTGATGCCGGGCATGTAATTTGTAATCCTCTTTACATTGCATATCTTTCCCTACCATATTTAACAATACGTTGCAAAAAATGTTTTCAACTGTTTTCCGTTTTACTTTTTCTCACTAACGACTTTTTTCGCGACGAAAAGTAATTTTACTGAACATGTTTACAAAACTCACCGCTTTTTGTCATTAATTTTTGTTTGATCATCACTTGCACAGGAGCGCCGCCTAGGTGTCGTCAGAACGTGTACGGCTTCAATACAAAGAGCTACGAGTAATGTGTTACCAATAAAAAAAGAAACGTCTTTCTGGTGATGCATAAACAACTGACAGATCTACTTTATCGGCTCAAAATGTAATTGAAAAAAAAGCGCACCACGAGGGTTCGGGGTATAAATTCACAATGTTTCTGACATGGATTTCGATCCTATATTTTTAGGAAGAGCTGATATTGAGCCCGTGGTTGATCTCACTAAACCATGTTGACTCGTGACAAGTTACTTGATAATTGTGCATGAAGTTCTCACTCTTGACAGCGCTTTCATTTCTATTTTGGGATAAATTAATGATTCCCGCGATCCCAGCAGGAACACCAACACTTATGTTTACGATCGAAGACATGCAGCAATTGGCTGGTCTTCACGAAATTCATTTTGTGCATTGTGCAAAAGTGGTGTAATGATAGCTTTTTGTTAGATGACAAGCAATATGAATGTTTCATGCAATTTATGAGACATTTGTTCTATGTACAAAATCCATGTTTACGAAACGAGTGAAAGCTAATCAACGAAAATAAATTTTCAGTGTACGAGTACAAGGGGACAATTAGGGAATGATTGGTCAAATTGGTTTATCCTCGATACTTATCTGATTTTTCCCTGCTTGAGTTTGTTGGGTATGTTGGACAGAATTCCAGTACCATCAATTCCATGTACCAGAACCAATCATTTTCCTTTTATCAAAGAAGATTTGAATTAACATGATATTTTCTAAAAGTGCAGGATAGAATCTTGTGAAACTCCTGAGGTGATTTGAATACATTCTTGACCCACTTCTGGGTTGTAACCTGTGCACGGTTCAGATAATAGTTTCCCAGAATCCTGTACAGATACCCAGGAACGCAAAGACGTTGGATTGAGTTGACAATAGCCTACCAACTGGCGCTATTGAACGCGTTCCTTACGTCAACGGTGACCGCTGAACAGTAGAGGACTCTCCGCCTCTGACAGACAAGATGGCAGCGACCGTTGACTTGCCTTTCCGGAAGCCAAACTAGTTGTTTGACAGATCACCTGTACCCTCCGTGTACTTATCCTGCTGAATATCATCTTCTCAAACACCTTACCCGTTGTATCCAACAAGCATATCGGTCTATACGACTCTGTCGTACTCTTTCTTTGGCAGTAATATAGTTTGACGCGTCCAGGCGTCTCGGAAGACGAGCTCGTCCAGATAGTTTTGCATTACTACCCTAGACATTTCGGCAGCCAGCAAAGGAGCCGTCTTAATGGTCGGGATACCATCTGGATCTTAATGAGTTCATTGGAGGCATGTTCTGCGGAGGTCAACGATCAACTCTGTCCACTAGTATACCGGTGACCTCCCATTTCTAGGTTTGACATTCCTAGGTTTTGGTTGCGTCGCACACTGCTGACGGAAGTACTACGAGTTAATCACCGCACGAGTCTTGGGTTTCGCAAATATTTCAATCCCGCTCTGTCGAAGTATGATGTTCTCTACGTGCGGGTGAACACTGAATACTGAAGCACCAGGGGATCGCTATGGGTTTAGCCATCCTGCATTCTCTAGTAACTCGAAAGACCAGGGCTGTAGAACGTGCAGAAGTCGATGCTCGACTCCGCTCCATTTCTACGGTAGGTACTCTTGATGCCAATGCTGGCTAGGTCTAGGTTGACGTAACCAGGACCCCTAACAGGGCCCCATGGGTTGGTAAGGTTACTCTCCCACTCCAACGCCCTGGCGTTGAAATCGCACGCTAAAACCAACGTATTCAATCAATTCCGCTGGTCGACTATCTGTGCAAACTGGTTAGTCAACCATCGAGGCGACGCATAACACTATTGCTCGGTGCTGCTTGAGAAATATTAGCCCATCGTCATGCGGAAATTGAAGAAGACCTTAAAACACTATTAGCATCAGTGATGCCGCTGATGCCGCTAGTCTGCCGATTTACCATAGCGGTCGGCGACCCGGTTCCGGAACGTGATACGTCAAACAAAACGTCACCCGCTGTCATCGATTATTGGACAGGCTGAGCAACGATCTTTCTGTCAAATCAGAAACCTTTCCTGAGCTCGGATGACTCCAAATCCGATGTAACAAATTCAAGGGTGTCCCAAATCAAATTTCATCACAGAAAAAAACACTGTAGAAAATTACCTAGTTGGCCGATCCTTCTCATATTATATTCATCTTCAATAGCATAACCGTTCACTCGTATGTTTCACTTAACTCCACTACTTAGGTAGAGTACAACATCTGGCTGCAGTTTCTTCTGTACGAAAAGTCACTATTTCTTTATGTCTTCCTCCAATTTGACCTCCTTGAGATGCTTCCGTAGTGCCTGCTTCATAATAGCCCAGTATTTTTCGATGGGCCTTTGTTCCGGTGCGCTGGGGGGTTCATGTCCTCGGGTACGAAAGTGACACCGTTGGCTTTGTACCACTCCAGGAAAACATTTGAATAGTGGCACAAAGCTAGATCCAGCCAGAAGATCGTAGGGCCCTCATGTTGCTTCAACAGAAGAAAAAAGACGACCCTTCTGTAGACACTTCTTGAGGTAGATCTCCCCGTTTGCAGTCCCGGTAGTCACGAACGGTAGTGCACTCCGTTTGCCACATGAGCAGATCGCAAATCATGTGTTTCTAGGCAAACTTTGGAAGTTTCTGCTTCCTTACTTCCTCCGGAACATCAAACTTGTGCTGGATGGTGAAGAACAGTCGCCTCGGAAGTTGCCGGAAGCCGCCTTGACGTAAGTCCCATCATCCATGATGAGACAATGAGGCTTCGTCAGCATCTGGTTGTACAGTTTCCGAGCCCGTGACTTTCCCACCGTATTTTGCTGTTCGTCATGATTTGGAGTCTTCAGCACATTGTACGTATGCAGTCTCTCCCGGTCCATGGATCTCTGAACGAAAGATTTGGACAGATTCAACTTTTTGGCCACATCCCTGACCGAAGCATTGGGATTCCACTTAAACGCTTTCACGACACGCTTGTGATCCTGATCACTATAATAGAACATCTTCTCAAACCTTTTTTTTTTTGCTGTCATCTGGCTCAGACCTATCGATCCATAAAGTCTGACCACTTTTCTCCTTCCGTTCAATGCTCAGAATTTCGTAGTAACACACGACTCACCATTTACTACACGATTCCGTGTTGTTTTCCGATGTTCCGATGAGAGTTGAGGATTTTCCAGGTGCTTGCGCAATATCAATTCGCGACGTTGCTTTTCGGATGATGCCAATTTTTCCTATTTTCGAAAAACTGACAGCGATAAAAATACAGCAAAAAACACTCTAAATACTTTTACCCAAATTTTCAAGAGAAAATACCCAATGGCTATTTTTCAACAGTATTTTTTCCGTTGTACAATTTGATGTGGGATACCCTTTATAGCCACGAACTTAATTCCGGCCGCAATCCCACTTCCATCTGTACTGCAATGCCTCAAAACCCTTCTGAAGGGCCCTAAAATAGTTGAAAAGAGTTGGATTTTAACAGTTAAACGATTATAAATACACTGCCAGTCAATATTATCGACTCACTTCGAAAAGTATTGCAACACACACTTGAGTATTGCATAACCCTCTAAAAGTTTTGACCCACCAAAGTGAGTTAACTCATTATGTTATATATCTAAATGCTGATAACCTAGACAGTTTGAACCTTGAGCCAATTTGTTTAAAATGTCAAAGGCTTCCGAAAGGTACCTTAGTAGCACACTTATTGCCATTCGGTTGAGATAACATAAATATGACTTGCTAGGTTATAATCAAGTTACTACAACTAATAATGACCGTAGCGTGTTACTTGGGTAGAGAGGTATGGTTTGAAATTCAGTCACTACGTGGCGCTAGGGTGCATAAAAAAGAGAGCATTTTTGAACAAGTTTAAATCGTGATCCGGGCCTTCTAGACAGTTCGAACTTTCAGTAAAGTTGTTCATAAGGTCAAGGACTTTCGGAAAGTGAAGAAAATGGTTCGGAATACATGGTGAACATAGAAAAAAGAACATTTTCGAACGAACTTATATAGTGATGACTACCTGTAAAGTTTGAACCTTAAGCAAAGTCAAGCAAACAAAGGTTTTAAACTTTAAAATAAATTGGATATACAGTGAATAACCATTGAATCATGTGAATGTGCGATGAGATAACCCTGAAAACATTTGAATCACCTGAAAGTTACGTGAATGAGTCCTGAAAAGTTTGGATTCATTTCAATACAAAGTGAATAATATCTGCAAAGCGTGAAATCATAAAAATATTATGTGAGTTACGAATAACGTGTGGCTCATTTAGTATTGGAACAAACATATTTGAATCTAACAGCGATCGTAGTTGTCGGATTTGTAAAATATGACATCTTTTGTGTTCCATATAACATTAACAAAATCAGAAGTTTTTTTTTCACGGTGCATTTCGAACGTGTTTCAGAGAAATACAAAATGGAAGAAAAAAAAAGAAAAATAATTGTGCGCAAGCATTTGAAAAACACTTCGTGGTCTGGGCCAAAACTTGCAAAAGTGATGGGTTTTCCCTTGAAATACCGTGTGGCGTGTTTTGTAAAGGTACATAGAAACTTTGTCCACGGATCGCAAGCCTCTAAGCCGACTGCAAAACAAGGTCATCAAGAACATCAAGAACATCAAGGCAGACCCCAACATCTCAGACCGTGATTTGGCCAAAAAGTATCGCACCGGATGCAGTACCTTGCAACGGATTCGTCTCCGGGAAGGCTTCAAGTCATGCCGTGCCTGTAGACAACCAAATAGGGATCAAAAGCAGAACAATGTGGCCAGAATCCGTGCCAGAAAACTGTATGATCAGGTGATGACAAAATTCCATGGCTGTCTCCTAATGGATGATAAAACCTATGTAAAGGCCGATTTCAAACAGCTACCGGGACAAAAAATTCAACTTTGAGTTTGAAGATAAATTTACACGTAAATACGTTATTTGGCATCTGTAGCTGCGGTAGGAAGACCAAGATTTTCATCACTGATAAGACATTTAATTCTGACCTGTACATAATGGAATCTCTCCAGTTTTGGCCAGATCTTGCCAGCTGTCATTACAGTATAGCAGTATTCAAAAGAAACTCAACTAAGGACAAAGAACGAAAAACTCAATCCACCAAACTGTCCCCGGCTCACACCGATAGAGAGATTTTGGGCTATTATGAAGAGGACGCTGAAGGTAAATGGCAGTGACATCAAAAGCATCAATGAATTGAGAACCAAGTGGAATAGGATTGCCAAAACGATAGATGAGAATAATGTGCACCGGTTGATGAAACGTATTCCGGGAAAAGCCCGCAAATTGCTTCGAAATTGAGATGATATTTTTTTTTGTATTTTTCCTCTAAAGATCACATAAAGTTCAATATTGTAGTTAAAACAGAATACTAGTTTGTCAATGTATATCCGAAGTTTGCGCAATACTCTATGTTCCAATTCTTACTGTTCTAACTCCACATATTATAAAATACGTGAAGCCTGAAACATTTGATTCAACTCTTAAAAGTTCGAAATCATTTGAAAAGAACCTAAATCGCTTAAAATCAAATAATTAGGCACCACTTGGAACATTCTTGCTTCAAGAAAAAATTCAACCGTTTCTTAGAAAAAGTTCATTAAGAACGTAACGTAACGAATGCCCATTTGCAACACCACCCTCCCTCCGTCGTCACCAACCCTCTCCACGGTGAGAGCGTAACCTACTTAATGGACTTACCCTTATGAACTTCTCCTGACTTTTGCTACAACGTAGTCCAGAAGATTAAATTTCCGCCTTCAAAGAAAAATCGACGAAAATGTCAAATTCATTAATATTCTAGCTACTGAGAAATAATGATATTCCAAAACCTTTGACACCAATAAGCTTAAAACAACTTTCATTCGATAAAAAAAAATGTTTAAAACCAAGCAAGCCGGGTGCGATTTAGTTTTTTCGTTCGTCGAAGCGTGCTAAAAAAAAACTTCACCCAATTCACACGACCTGCGCAGCAGCACTGCAATCGGAAACCGCCGCGTCCGCAAACATTTGCATAATATTTCAATATTTCATTATAATATTTCATCGCGCTTGCTTTCAGTTCCTCACAACAAACCCATTATTCCTCCCATGGGAGTCCGTTCCGTATTCTATGACACTGCTGCCGACTTCTCATTCTGCACATTTCGAACACATATGGATATACAACTTTATTTACGGGCCCCATCCGACTCCGCCAAAAACTGTTTCCAATAACGGAATCTAGGACTCTACGATCGCGGGCAGTGTTGGTAAAACTGTGATTTATAAATCAATATTTCGCACCTCGCGATGTTGGGCGCTGTGGCAATCCCGGGGGGTTTCCGTTTAATGGTTCAGGTTTCGTGAAAACTGGCAGTAGGTCATCTTTTATTGTATTCAGGATGAACAGTGATCAACTAACGAACGAAGTAGGCGTTGTCTTTTCGTTAGGGAAACAACTGTTTTGCTAATGGTGCACTTATTATTTTTAGCAGCATAGCAATCGAAGCATGCATAGAAACAATTTTTTCATCCTCTACCCAGCAGGAATTGCAAATGACTTTCCCTTCGTTGTTTGCGCAGTTGGCCAAGCAGTCGTGGTCAATATTTCTGAACATATTTATGACACAGGTTGTGCAGGGTATCGCGTTCCGATGTGGTGCGGAGCCGACCTGTTAACAAGACTTTTCGAAATCAGTAACTAATCTTACATCATCACCCAGCCTGTAAAGTTGTTCGGACTTTCCGCGCGCATGTAAACCCATAAGCGAATGAGCCCTGAAGAAGATCGACTGACGACAGCCTATCAGTTTACAACCATTAAGATGATCGAAACGGTCCATTTAGTCGAACAAGTCCTACTTGGATGGAATGCGTTCGTTCAGTTTCCCATGGTCCAAGCAATCGGTTTGATATATCGCCTACTAAGAACCGATTTCATCTCTAATTTCGACTGAAAAACGTCAAAATTCACGTGCAATTTTCCTGTTAGCCTATGTCGTGACTATCACTCGCCTGCCGATTCAGATCCAGAATGGCAAATAGCACAAACACACAAACACACGAAATCAGTTTAATAACCTGCCATATAAGGCCGGCAGGGGGCGCCTTCTCCTACTAGAGCGCAACCTGCGGGTCATTATCCGCGCGACCTTTTCAATCCTTTCCCGAGTGAGTTCTCCATGCGCCGCCGGATTCGCCCGTTTAAATCTAATTAACCGGAAAAATTTGCCATTCATCAGTCCGATTTCATATTGTAATGCCCGTAACACACGCGACGAGGACGAGGACGACGACAGCGCGGATCCAGAATCGGCGGAATTTAACCTTCATTAGGCACGTTGTAACTTGGCTCTTGTCGGAGGCATCACTTTTCGGGATGGATTTATCTCCGAAGACAGATCAAAATGGTCTCATTTAACTGACAATCACTGCTCTCCGGCGCGTACGGAAACATATTGGGTGCCATCCGAGAAGAGTTTACCTAGAAGGAACTCCTCTCGTCCTGCTGCTAGCTGCAATCAGTCCTAAATTGCACCAAAGAGCTTAATTATGTGAATATTGCACACGATGCGCCACCACCAATGGCCACCAAGTCCACAAAGTAGCAAAGCACGCCGCATCCACCGCAGCAGCACCGATCTTGTCAAGTGTCTAGCGATGTTCCTAACGGTAGATCCGTCCGAGGGCTGTGCATAGGTTTACGGACGGCCGTTTCCCGGGTGCCATCCCAGATGCAAAACGAGTCGCAAACACGAGCCGGAGCAGGATGGCCTGGCTGACTATTTGCGCTCCCATCCCGGTCTTTCGGTCCAGAAACGCAGCCACTATGGTCGCTGATGCAGGGTGGTATGCAGTGGGTTTCTTTGTTGCTTGGCGGGGTATTTATAATTTATGAAATTTGAAACAGGATTTTTGTATTTCGATCATTTGGAACAATTTTGGTGACATTTTGAAAATACATTTATGTGACCTGACCTTCGCTCAATTTAATAATTAATGACTCTTCAATTGAAAAAAAAACCTTTTTAAAAAAGCTATTACGAGCTTTTATTTTTGAGTTACGAGATTTTTAGCCTTGTTCATTCCGTCGTAGTCACTCAAATGACTCTTTTGGGTTTTTTCGTAACTTGTCCGGAGGTGAGATTCGAACTCGTGATTTTGACGTGAGAGATATGGATGATAACCACTAGGTCAGAGTCATCCCTGAACGAGCTTATTAAGTTTTGTATCCACAATAATTCGGACTCCTGAAAACTTTTGTATAACACGAGTTTTGTATTATATTTCAATTGTAGTTGTTGATTTCAGATTCACGAAGTCAAAACATAGTTGTTCGGTATTTGCATAAAAAAAATCGAATTTTGCGCTTAGCTCCATCCATTAGGGTTTGTACAGATTCTTCACATACCGTGGTGGCCGTCTTTATCCAAATTTGTTGGAAGTGTTTGATATATTTGATTCCTTGTTTCTTTCCAGAAAGCTTCCGCTTCATCAAAGCCCAATATCTCTCTATTTGACGTAGCTCTGTACAATTTGATGGATTTGCAGTTTTTGGTACAATATTCACTTTGTTTGCTTCGTACCACTCCATCACAGCTTTAGGAAAATGGCAAGATGCCAAATCGGGCCTGAAGAAAGAAGTTCGTAGAAAATACTATTGCGCATGTGCTTCTTATTCGTTCCCATCTTAAACACTATCCATGGAATGTTAACACCAATCATAAGCTTTTTCATTAACGACTTCCCATTTCAGTATTTCAAAAGTTACAGTGATTTGAAGGTGTCCGGATTAATGCGGATACAGACCTTAGTAAAACGATTATAATTGGAAACCTAGGAAAATTTAAACTAACACTTAACTTGTTCAATTTTTGACGTGGGACTACGTCTTTGTTTTCTATACAATTTAAAAAAAAACTCTGTTGCGACCGTCACGAAACGCTGTCAGGTTTTGAGCGTTGATATCTCAGTCGTTTCAGCAAACGTTTTCTAAATGTTTGCACCAATCGATTGGAAATATTTCTACGCGTCGATTCCAATAATAAAAACTATTAATTTTTAACATTAAACTATTTCAAACGACGCAAATATAAGGTAATGTCTTATAACGCCGATATTTCACAGTAAATTTACTAAATGCACAGTATTGTCCTAGCACAGACTTCAAAGTTAAGTAAGGATTGTCTCGCATTTAAAGGGGGCACGTTAGCTTTTTGTTTCAGTTTTTTGGCGATCTTGAAGATGTTGTGTCGGCACTCGGCTGCGCACCCTCAAGCCATTCGGCACACTCTACTGCCTAGCAACATGTCTGGCCGTGACAAATTTGTAGTCGGATTGCAGTTCCAACTCGGTCGCTTCACCATCTGCTCCGGAAGGGCACTACACCGAGTGCGTTGTTGCCGTCTACATCGCTGTGTTGATGAAAGACCTGACGGCTGGAATCCTAGAGTTGGCAGGAGCTGATAAAACTTTTCTCCGGTGTGAATATTTAGTGTTGTCCTTTTCCAGCACAAGAAGACCGAGTGAAGAGGCTAAGTTCTATCGCGACCCATGTTTCCCTCGTCAACAACTGAAATCCGTCCTTCAGGATCCGTCAGGACGAACATAGTAATTTGGCCAACTAAATAGTTTGTTTAATTGAAGTTTCTCTTGTGCTCATCGATATTTGCATTACCACGCAACGGGCTTAACATGTTACTTTAAACATCGCGTCCCGGAGTAAATGTACAAGCACCTTGGACAACCAACAAACGAAATATTACGAGTTAATTCGAGTCGAACTGCAACACGGTTGACCGACCATGTGTACACCTATTGTACTTCTTAGTTGTACATAGTAGATTAAGTAGATTAGGTTAGTTGCTGGCAGCAACCTTTGGCCAAACAGACGATGGTTTGATTGGTTGTTGCTAGAAAGCTGCTTATTATGCAGTCGGTTGACCCATGCTTAGTCAGCCGGTTGACGCAACCACGAGGAGCAAAATGATATATATCTCAGAAAAGGCCCAATTCAGGGCTAGTCTTATGATTTCGGAGAGAGGGTTATACTGAACTATTATAAGAGGTATGAGCATGACGACTACCTATCTCGTAAATCCTGTCCGATTCGTAATTTTATCACTCTATTACACATTTTTAGAGCAGAGCAAAGTGAATTTTCGACAATTTTCATTCTGAGTTGTGCCAGTGTTGCAAGAAAACGACGAAATGTGCTAATTATGACCAGTAGTAAGCTGGAAAATCCATTAAGGGAATGATGAAGTAGAAGGATTTTTTATGTTACTTTCATGCATGTTCCCTTTCACGGACTTCAATATCCAATAGCAATATATTGACAAAATGAAGCATTCTTTATTATCTTCATTTAGTGAATTTTCGCTCAATTGAGAAATAGTTATTGAGAAATTTGCAAATTATTGAAATGTCGCAACATTTGGTTACTGTATGCAAGTGCAATTCCCGGAAGCGCAAAATGGATCAACACGCAAACGTTCCTTTGAAGCAATCGAAGGCGGCCGCAGTGTTATCTAAATTGAAGCGGCCAAAGGTAACGCGTCATTAACTACTTGCTGGGATGCTGGAGAAGGGTCTTCAATTCGAGGTAGGATATCAGATACAATGTTTATCTAGAGATTGTTGAACTTTCTAATTTAACGAACATTATTTTTTCAATTTAAAAAAATGGCGTATTGAATATTTTATTTTTATTCAAAATGTCTATGCAACCTACAATCTAACAAATTAAGACAGGTTCAACAGCAAATTTCTCTGGAAGTGATTTTGAACACTGACATTGCTGTATGAAACATCCATCAAACCGTTTGTTTATTTTAAAATGATATTTTCTGCGAAAGCTAAAAATTTCGGCAATTTCGTAAGTTGAGAATATATGAAAGAATTAATTTACAGTTCACCCTAAAATCACAGCTAAAATAACCACATAAACGGTCCGGTGATCATGAATGCTAGGTTTGTTTCATTCTGTTCGACAAAATATATGAAGGCACAGTGAAAATAAACAAAGCGTTCCAGCATTTCAATCACTTCGATAAGTGAATTAGTTCGAAAAGGTACAATATTTTCTCTTTGCTCTACTCCGCAGATTTTTTTTCAGTTCTATTGAAATCGGGTATTCTGCAAAATGCTTCAACTAAAGCAGTTATGTATGTAGCTTTAGAATTAACGAAAATATTATAAAACCACAATGTTGAAGCGTTTGACAAAAATTAACGTTATTTTCGTTCTGTTTTAAAATGTTCCATTTCTTTACAAAATTTATAACTTCTTTCAAAGTGAGATTATTTGCATATTATTGATTTATCTTTGTATGCGATTATTTCAGGCATTCAAGTTACTTACTATCGGTCACATTAGTGTTCCAAGTAATGGTTATAAAATTGATTAAAACCATGAACTTACAAAATTATGAATCTGTAAAAACTGTTTTACTGTCTTGAACTGTGTATTATTTTGATGCAGTTTATTTCAATTCTCGCCGTTGCGTTTTGCATATGCTACCTATCAATCGTTCACATCGTTGCTAATATTGTGCAACAATGCGTTTGCTGACAATACCGTGACGCTGGAAGCAACAGTTATTAGCAGATAATTGAAATGAATTATCTATTAAAAGCTGCTCATATTCATGCTAATGTGACGCATAACATAATGAATTTTCTGGAAATTTTAGCGATGGTGTGAACCCAGCTGGCTTACACCGTGCAGTAGATTATTTCACCCTACGTTGCGCTTTACCAGATGATGGCTGCCAACTGGTTCCCACCGGACAACAGCTTATTTTGCTCCTTACCAGCACGCTTGAAGTTCGCTGGCTCCGATCAACCGGTTGTCTAGCCAACGTCAGCCTGGCCAGCAGCTGCTTGTCATTTGGCTACCTGACCATACCGCCAGCTGCCAATCCAAAGAAATAACAACTCCTTGCCGCTTCTATCAACTCCAAGACTACCGATCGGATGAAGCTTTCGGCGAAGGTGCATCCATTATATATTGATTCGCGACAGTCCCCATTTTTTAAATTTCCATTTGGCACGCTACTCTTTTGCTAGATGATTGATATCTGCTTTTTTGAATAATAAATTAAATTTTCAAACCATGTTTGCAATTAAACACATAATTTATGACATGCAACAAACGAAACGAAAACTGAAACCATGTCTTAGTTACA
>JASCZW010011036.1:0-33674 GCA_034211315.2 Aedes japonicus | reverse complement strand
CCTAACAGCTGTCAAAACGTTTTTTGACGCATTGCTGCCTACATTCATCCTATTAGATTCTAATCTAATCTAATATAATCTCACACTAACGCAGCCAATTCTTGAAGGCATCCTGGAAAATTACAACTTCTTGAATACAACATGTTTTGTGACAGGTCAGGTGAACTGCGTAGCATGTGCCGTAGAGAGGACTCCAAGAAATAGAGCGATTCCAAAAAGAGTGTCTGAAATCGCTCTACTACTTCGAAGGAAGAAAGCGTGGACCTCCCGTACCACAAACTTCCATATAGAATACATAATTTGTATTTAATCGTTGGGAGCATAGATGCTAGAAAGATTATATCATGCTCCTTTCACTTGTGGGTGGACTTTTGAAATTTGAACCAAAAGCCGGGCAATAATTTGCCAAAGTTATAGCGCCATATCTCGCTCACTGGAATTGGACGGAAATTGCAAATTAACAAAAAAAATACATTTAGTTGTATGTTATATAATAGTCAAAAAATAAAATAGTCAAAAAGAACAATCCTTGATGATATCATTATATCCAATCCGCTCAACCAATCGCAATGTTTTGTAATCAAATTATAATGGATCATTATAATTTGAGATAACTCAATGCAGACGTCTTCCAAGTTAAGCAGATCGACAGGCAATCGGTGGAGAACCACATGGTACCTCAAAGCAAGATGCCTAGAGGCGGACCGGAAGATTCCCCTATATTCATCCTATTAGTTTTGAGCATAAAATAATTCCCAATTTAACATAAAAGTGACTTAATTTCCTGTACTTCTCGCTTATTTTTTACGTAAGCAGTACGCGAAAATCGTATTCTATTCACCTGAAAATTCGAGTAGTTTATCAAAGCGCAAATCTTTACTACTTGCCAGCCGGATAAAAATAACCATACAATTACAATACAATAATATAAAATAACATAAAAATCTATTTCTGACCATAAATCTTATTGTTCATGAATCAGATAAATGTAAAATGTATATTGTCATTACAATAGATCTACAATACACTCCATATGCTAGGGTTTTTAACAATTGTGAAACAATACAAACAAACAATACAATAGTAATTGACTCAAATTTATTCTGAAAATAATGACTTTTTCTACAGTTAAGATACATAACAACCCCCCTCTTCTATTGTGGATGTCTCAATTTACATTAGACTCTATTGTAGAAAAAATAACTTCAATTGTCATTTTATCGTTGTGAACAATACTATTAATTGTAAATACTATAGATTCTATTGTATGGTTACAATATATTCAATTGTAAATCTATGAGATTTTTTTATTCGGGCAGCCGGATAAAAGTTACCTGAAAAATATGGTGGTCGAAAACCACCTATGTTTTCACGTTAGTCCGATGTGACAATTTTTCAGAGTGTACAATAAATCAGCGCCAAAATTTAACTGCTTTTGTAAACAATGAGCTTATCGGCTTAATTCTCGGAAGTTGCAGATAGCTTCAAACAGCACATTCAAATAGGTAGTATCTCATTTGCTTGTGCAAGATTTTGTTCGAAACTGGCTACGGAAGTCATTGTTTATTAACACAAATTCGGTCTTTTGAAATATAAGCACTCAACCACAAAAACATCCACTAACTTCTATCTCCTTTCTTCCACCCTTCCAGCTACGACGACATTCCGGACCTGCCGAAAAGCCACCCACCGGCGGTACCCCGCAAAGTCTTCCGTCAGGATCTGGTCCTGAAGCCACTGGACCAGAATCAACCGGAACAGACCACCTTCAAGAAGCCACCGATTTTCCCATCTCCGATGCGAAGCAACTCGCTGATCCCACCGGAGATTTCCAGCGCCACTCTTCCCCTGTCTAAGGAGGAATCCCGCCGCCGGTCGTTTGACATACACGAAATTAACAAACCTCCCTCGCGAATCACGCTGGTCGGATCGAACTGGCGCAAGGACGAGAAGTCGGAACGCAGCGTTCGCGACAAGATCGCCATGTTCTCCAACGGATCCGGAGGCGGTGCCAGTGGAGCTGCCTCGGAATCCGAAGGCTCACCCGTGCTGAGAAAGTTTTCCAAGGATTTCACCAAGAGCTCGGAGAATTTACTGGGTGAGAGTGGTTTCACAAGGAAAGCAGTGGATCCAATTGAAGCCTACGCAACGCTGAGGAAAAAGGCACATAGCGTGGAAAATCTGGACGAAGTGGACAGCGTGCAGAGTGGGTCGGACTTCAGAACCGTGGAGAACGGGTCGTACAAGACCAAATTTGGACTAGAAACATCGAAACCGGTGGTTTTGGGCAAAGCTTACAGCGTGGAGAATTTGAATCCATCAAACGGCCTTACCATGGCATCGAACGGTGAAAGTAAACTGGAAAACGGAGCAATGTTCGGCAATGCCAAAAACCTTTCGAGAACAACTAGTTTTTCCGGATACTCGAACGGCAATAGCCTCGCGACAATCAACAGCAACGTTGAAGAAAGAAGGAAATCGTCCATCACAAACCTGCTCGAACAACGGAAGAAGTCCATGTCCAAACTGCGTGGGTTGGTTATTCCAGAAAAGGTACCGGAAACGGAAGTCTTGCCTGACTCCAAGATCATTGGCCTGCCAATCATCAAGAGCAAAGACTCGGAGAAAATCCTTTCCTCGAACGTACTTAACAAGATGCCGGATAACTTGTACAATCGCAAAACGGCAACGCTCCCCACGCCCGCCAAATCCAATGGAAGTTCATTCCAACCGATGGTTGCTCCTAAACCAACCACTCCAGAACTGGGCGGTACCTACAAGAGCATTTTCCGCAACCTTAACGGTGCATCAGCCAAGTCCGAATCGAAGCCGGATCTGGACGAGCAAGGTTTCCGCCGACCACTGCCTCCCGTTCCTCCAGCGAAACCCCCTCGAACATCTCTCGTATATCCACCGCCGAAGGGTCTGGATCAACGCAGTGTAACCACCGAAGACGAGAGTGACGACAGCGATTCGGTAATGAGTTCTCGTATTTCATCGCCACCGGTTTCACCGGTTGCTCCATCCCCTCCGGAGAAGTACGTTCTAACGCGAACGCTCAGTTCGGAGACCAACACCTCGATTGCTAGTTCGAACTCGACGTTGACTTCGAGTTCCGGTTCGCAGGCGAGCTGCAGCTCAGTGGGAAGCACCCCAGCGATTGACATGAGTCGTCGCATTTCCAAGTCTTCGTCGAATGAGATGACCATGAATAGGAAGAATGTACTGGCCTCGGCAAAGAGTCGCAGTGGACGCGGTGATCTGAAAATTGAAGATGCCGCCAATGGAAAGACTAAACGCTACGAGGATGGCGACAGTACGGATGGCTATGAAGAGGAGGAACGTAGGAAGACCAAATCGAAGCCAAGGGGATCGATTGGAAATGGTGGAAAATCGAATGGATTCGAAGAGAAGGAACTGACGCACTACAAGGTGGTGGATACGGTTGACAGTATTGTAGATAAGGTAATCAAGGTTGCTTCCTACGTTGAGGTGGTTTCGGATGTCGAGGAGAACGCCAGCGTTGAAACGGAAGTGGTCGTTCCTATGCAGAAACCGGTGGAGGTTGTGAAGGAGAAGATCGCTTTCTCTTCTGCCAAGAGCATGTCGGTAGACAGTGGATCGACGAATACAATGTCCGATCTGGCCAAGTGGGTTCGCCATGAAGCGGCTAAGACGATCGTCGCCAAGGAACCAGAGGTTCCAACAAGACCGGATGTCAAAAAGTTTGCTCGATCGTTCTCGGAGCAAATTTCCAAAACGGCAGAGGAAATCCACGCCCCAGCTAGGCGCGAATTGCGATCATCGGTGGATACGAAAAAGCTGAATCTGGCAGAGATTCGAAAGTCGTTTGAGGCAAAGTCCAATAACAGCACTGTCGTTCCTGCACCAATGAAAACCGTGGCAAAGGAAAGTCCCGCGCCGATAGCCAAATCAACGCCTTCCACCACCACCACAGTCAATAACAACAATCACGATCGTTTCTCATCGTGGGATTCCCTTGCTTCATCATCGTCGGGAGTTTCCTCACTGCAGACGAACAGCATGCTCGGTAATGCCGTGGCAAATTGCTCTGGATCTTCCCAAACGCTGCAGAGCACACCCTCGGACTACGGTAGCTTCTCGTCGTTGGGAAGCAGCCACAGTCTGATCACACCACAGGACCTACAGCTGATCATCGAAGAGGCCGATCCTCCGCTGGCCACACCGGAAGCATTCGTGATCGTGCTACAGAGGGAAACTCCGGAATCCAGCATCGGAATCACCCTGGCCGGAGGGTCGGACTATGAGGCCAAGGAGATTACGGTGAGTGGGATAAAGGTTGGATTGGAATTCAAAGGGTTGTTGTTAATTGACATTTTTTACATGCAGATTCACAAAATCCTGAACAACTCCCCGGCGGAGAAGGACGGAAGACTACGGCGAGGTGATCGCATTCTCTCCATCAATGGACTGAGCATGCGTGGGCTAACCCATCGGGAGTCGCTCAGTGTACTTAAGGTATGTTTCGGATTCGCGTGATCTATGAACTATGAAATTAACTTACGCGATTCCTTCCCTTTTGTTGTAGACCCCTCGCCCTGAAGTGGTCATGGTGATAACCCGCTCTAAATCGTTGGTTATCGACAATAACACCCTGTCCAAGACCAAGAGGCCATCGTTGGGATCGCTCAGCTCGCTGGCTGAGAAGAACGAAATTCCCGACTATGAACGCAAGATCAAGATCCAGCACAAAGCGTCGCGGTCACTCGACCTGGATCTGGATATCGTTTCCAACGAAGGTAAGTTGCTTGGGACTTCAGTGGGGATGATGTTTGTACTAAGAATGTCTTTCGTTCCACAGCGGAAAGTGTCTTCGATGGAACCGCCTCCGAAGATGGCCTGCTCTCAGCCGATGAGTCCAAATGTTCCTCAATCACTCCTGCTAGTGGTAAGTCACCGTGGTTTTCTAGGAGGTTCTTCTTATTCAAATTATTCGATTCATGATTTCAGATGAAATTGCCTCGTCGATCGAGGGCAGCCGAATGGTGGAAATCCTGAAGGACGGCGCTGGTCTCGGATTCTCTATCGAGGGTGGCTTCGACTCGCCCGCTGGAAACAAACCGCTGATGATCAAGAAGATCTTCATGGGTTAGTAAACTAGTTTCACACTCAAACGATGAGATTTACTCACTGTTTCAAATTCTAGGTGGTGCAGCGGAGAAATCCGGTTTGCTCAAGGCCGGCGAAGAAATTGTTGCCATTAATGACCTTACAATCGAACGCATGACTCGGATACAAGTCTGGAACATGATGAAGAAATTACCGAATGGCAACGTCCGAATCACCCTCAAGTAATCCGAGAGGGCGCCACGCGACGATGGAAGTGTGATGTGCGAGTGTATACAAATTGGGAAAGAAAAGGAGCGAGAGAGTGAGAACAAGAGAGAGAGAGAAAGCCGTACTTTTTCTACACGTTATATTTTACTATAAATGCGTATGCTCTACAAGGCAAACAATGCTAGTTCAATAAGGCAGAATGCAATTCGCGCCCAAGCGATTCAATTCAGCAGCAATAATAATCAAATTATTATCTTTTCTTTTTCGTATACAACCCAAGCCCTTTTTTTAAACCTTCTAATGTTAAGAAAATTTGTTGATTGTATATTTTTATATGTATTCGCATGTTTCGGAAATAATTTGTATACAAAAAAAGTTATTTATATTTTTCGGAATGCGTTAGTAGTCAAATGTAAACAGCATGAGACTAGAATGCAAATTAAAGAACGAAAAAAAAAAACTAATTTAGACTGAACTGTATAAAAAGAGAAAGAAATGAAGAAAAGGAGCAAAAATCTTGGTAACGTATCTGTGAAACAAAAAAATGAATTCTAAACAAACAATCTTGGTTGTTGTAGTTTTAGCAAGATTAAATCGTACTAACTCTAGACCTAGATAAGAGTATTTCCTATGTGAAGCAAGAAAATGATTGATTGCCGTGAATCAAAGTCAATTCCACGCAATGCTGTCTAACAAGAGAAACCTCTTCTTGCCCCCCCTCTTTGCTAGCCAATGCTGATGATATTGATGATGATAATGATGATAACAATGATGGCAAGAGAGCGTGAATTGATTCTATGTAGCAGATTAACTATTATGTACGTTTTATCGGGCACTAGATTTTTGTTTTATTATATTAAGCGTGTATGCTGAAAGCCTAAATTAGTCACGCTGCGCTGCTTGTTTCTAATCCCCCTATTAGTTTTTTTTGTTTTAATTTTCGCATTTTATTTTTATTCGTGTAGATATTTATCGATGATGATCAATAGAGGAAATATCCCTTTAAATGAAATATACGAAAAAAAAAACTTTTCAAATAATATGCTGTTTGGATTTTACTTGCCGAAAGAATGCATCTCCTTTATTTGTTCCAGAAGAACCAATCCTAGCAGTCCTGTCTCACAGAGGATAGTTATTAATGGTGTTCCAATTCTACATAAACACGGTGCACTACACTGATTGAAAAAATATATTGATAATCATAAATTACGCCTTATGAAGTATCACAAATGCAGGTTGTTATGACTTCATAAGATTATTATGTTATTCATAAGGACTCTAACGACTTTCTTACTTACTCAATGATTTATCTATGTGTATCTTATGAGTTCCACAAAACTACCTTATGATTTCCATATTCATTCCGTGGATGAAAAAAACCATAAGTCAATTGAATAAATCAACAACAATGGCGAACTAACAATGTTGCGGAATCGATGTTCGAGATCATCTTATATTCTTGCATACGAGGTAAGCCTATTTTAAATGATGAAAATATTCAAAAATTTAAACAAGAAAGAACCAAATTTCAGAACTAAATTGAACACGAATAACTGCTAGGTAAGTTGTTTCGTGTGCCGTTGACTAGGGCACTAGCGTTTGGAGCACGCTGCCTAACAACGCAAGTCGTCATCCATACGGACGTTTCCGGCTAAGGCTCCCCGAAAAGATTGTTTGTAGATGATGTGTCGGCGATGGTCGATACGGGAGCAAAGGTGCTGCAGGTGAAGATATTTAGGATGGGGTGTTTAGATTTCGCCATTAAGTGTAATAATTGTTTTCATTTTTAATTTGTAGGCTGCTGCATGGGAGTTGAGGTTCCCCCTTCTGCTATCCCGAGCGATTGGTCACAGCCGCTAACTATCGTATGTGCTTGGTAAAAGTGGAAAAGTCTCTCAAGCCGGTAGCCGCTTGCGCCATCCCGGTTATGAAGGGATGGCGTATCAAGACCAATTCGGAAATGACCCGCAAGGCTCGCGTAGGTGTGATGGAGTTCTTGTTGATGAATCATCCGCAATGGATTGTCCGATTTGCAACCAGGTTAGTGAGTGCGATCTTCAGGATCAGGCTATGGCTTTCGGGTCGGATCGTCCACGGTTCACCGATATCGATCACAGCGGAAAGCGTGCCGTCGAAGATAACGACATTGACCCGTTGGTTTAGACCATCATGAACCGATGCAGTCACAGCACGAGATGTATCCTACTCGCGTCAAAAGTTACCGGAGTCGATGATTCGGGTTAGTGATCCTCAGAGTACAGAGATATGCGGAAGCGGCCATGTTGAGCCAATCGAGCAGCGAGAACTGTCAAAATCTGAGCCAAACGAGCATGTTTACTGTTTGCTGAAATGTTTCGGTTGCTAAGTATTGAAATGGAGTTAAAATAAATGGTTTATATTTATTACGCTTCAAAAATCAAAAATCAATCATTCGTATTCTGCTGAACTCGTGGTGTAATAATAACATAATATTTCACTATTATCTGTGTTCGATAATGTTGCTTGTGTTGCTGAAATGAATTTTTTTTGGAATTTGTACAGAAGACCGTTTTGCATTTTGGTCAAATAATTTCACTGGTGCCGTGTTGTCAATATTTTGAAGAGAATTCTGCTCCAGTGTCTCGCAGTGATCGCTTCCCTCATAGCTGTTCAATCATGAAATCGCCAAGTCATTAGGACATTAGGAATCACCTACATACTCATTCAAGTCTGCAATAGTAATCATCAGAGTATTCGGAAAGTTACTAGTCGTCCATAAGACAGGCCAACCCGCTTCCAGTCTTGTCTCGATTTTGTAATGTACATATACGGTGATACATTGATGTACACCAACAATATTCAAGCTTATGTTGACACAATTCGATAATTTAACACCTCCGCGGTTTGTGCAAAACTTTGCAATACACTTCATAGTTGATAGTTTTTTAAATATATAATAAACAAATTACTTGTACGTTATAAATGTGTACAATAAGAGCTAACAACGACGAAGTCACGCACAAAGCTGAAACATTTTACTCTGCGGAAGTGTTAGCAGCTTTTGTGAACAAAACGAACACCGTTGCCAAACCGTCGGATTGAATTTCCGCATATCTCTGTACTCTGAGGATCACTAATTCGGGTAATACTGGACGAGGAAATGATATGAAGATTTGAACATATGTAGAGAAGTTTTTCCTGTCGGAGTTGTAAGGAAATGTGATCGATCTTTGCATGATTGGTGCTTTGACTAACAAGCCATACACTGACGAAAAAAACCTCAAGAAGTTCATTCATAAACCTTATGAAATTTAGCCACAAGGAATCGGTTTGAATTTCATACTTTTACCTTATGAATGCGAATGCGATGTTTTTTGTCTTCATTACCAGCTATGTTTAAGATATGATAACTGTATGAGTTTCATTTCACAGCCTTATGAAACACATTATTGTTAATAATGATAATTGAACGTGCCCGTTATGGATTTAAACATTTATTTTTAAATACAATTTTCACTTTCATGATAAGTATTTTTTTTTTTTGAATAATTGAATTAATGAGTCCAAAAACATCTTTATTTGCGAATAAAAGGTACCCACAGCATCTAACACATAAATCGACACCCCTTTGCGGAACAGCTACGATACTGTATGGCTTGTTAGTCAAAGCACCAATCATGCAAAGATCGATCACATTTCCTTACAACTCCGACAGGAAAAACTTCTCTATATATGTTCAAATCTTCATATCATTTCCTCGTCCAGTATTACCCGAATCATCGACTCCGGTAACTTTTGACGCGAGTAGGATACATCTCGTGCTGTGACTGCATCGGTTCATGATGGTCTAAACCAACGGGTCAATGTCGTTATCTTCGACGGCACGCTTTCCGCTGTGATCGATATCGGTGAACCGTGGACGATCCGACCCGAAAGCCATAGCCTGATCCTGAAGATCGCACTCACTAACCTGGTTGCAAATCGGACAATCCATTGCGGATGATTCATCAACAAGAACTCCATCACACCTACGCGAGCCTTGCGGGTCATTTCCGAATTGGTCTTGATACGCCATCCCTTCATAACCGGGATGGCGCAAGCGGCTACCGGCTTGAGAGACTTTTCCACTTTTACCAAGCACATACGATAGTTAGCGGCTGTGACCAATCGCTCGGGATAGCAGAAGGGGGAACCTCAACTCCCATGCAGCAGCCTACAAATTAAAAATGAAAACAATTATTACACTTAATTGCGAAATCTAAACACCCCATCCTAAATATCTTCACCTGCAGCACCTTTGTTCCCGTATCGACCATCGCCGACACATCATCTACAAACAATCTTTTCGGGGAGCCTTAGCCGGAAACGTCCGTATGGATGACGACTTGCGTTGTTAGGCAGCGTGCTCCAAACGCTAGTGCCCTAGTCAACGGCACACGAAACAACTTACCTAGCAGTTATTCGTGTTCAATTTAGTTCTGAAATTTGGTTCTTTCTTGTTTAAATTTTTGAATATTTTCATCATTTAAAATAGGCTTACCTCGTATGCAAGAATATAAGATGATCTCGAACATCGATTCCGCAACATTGTTAGTTCGCCATTGTTGTTGATTTATTCAATTGACTTATGGTTTTTTTCATCCACGGAATGAATATGGAAATCATAAGGTAGTTTTGTGGAACTCATAAGATACACATAGATAAATCATTGAGTAAGTAAGAAAGTCGTTAGAGTCCTTATGAATAACATAATAATCTTATGAAGTCATAACAACCTGCATTTGTGATACTTCATAAGGCGTAATTTATGATTATCAATATATTTTTTCAATCAGTGTACAGTATCGTAGCTGTTCCGCAAAGGGGTGTCGATTTATGTGTTAGATGCTGTGGGTACCTTTTATTCGCAAATAAAGATGTTTTGGACTCATTAATTCAATTATTCAAAAAAAAATACTTATCATGAAAGTGAAAATTGTATTTAAAAATAAATGTTTAAATCCATAACGGGCACGTTCAATTATCATTATTAACAATAATGTGTTTCATAAGGCTGTGAAATGAAACTCATACAGTTATCATATCTTAAACATAGCTGGTAATGAAGACAAAAAACATCGCATTCGCATTCATAAGGTAAAAGTATGAAATTCAAACCGATTCCTTGTGGCTAAATTTCATAAGGTTTATGAATGAACTTCTTGAGGTTTTTTTCGTCAGTGTAGATCAGCAAGAAGGGCTCTATGCCTATACTAATAGTTTAGTTCGTTTATGGTTGACTAAGCAACAACATAAGTGGTGAAATCAACAAGCGGATGAATTCCACCTAGAGTGAAACAGTGAAGCCAACGTAAAATATTAACACAATTAAAAATATCATCAGAAATCAAAATCAGGTTGCCGTGAAGGTAAACGCGAAATATTGATAGCCGCTGGAAAACTCCCTTAGTTGTGTATTCTACCATAGGGGAAATGGACGTCATGTTGGCCTATGGATCCGATTTCCGTGATCTGAGAAGTGCAGCAGAAACACCTACACGTCGTCTTTTAATCTATTTCAAAGCAGCGTACGATATAAGTTCCGGCTTTCGACACAATGAACTGGAGAAGTGGTGTCAGGTTGACGCCATCTACGTTGACTTTTCAAAAGCGTTTAACAAGTTTCCTTACGAATTGGCTAAATATTGGGACTACCTTCTTGTCTTCATCAATGATATGTGCCTCAAGTCTGGAAAACTGCTCTATGCAGATGACTTAAAGCTGTTTCGCGTGATTAATTCGCTTGTGAGTCTGATATTGAACGTGTTTAAACTTGTTGCGAGATGAACGGAATACTGATGAATGCGGTAAAATGTAAAGTAATGACGTTCACCCGATGTCAGACAGGGTTGCAATTTCTCTGGGGAGAATCACCCGGGTGCACTTTTCTAGCTCTCTTTGGTGAACCTCACTCAGTCTCTACGGAGATTTTTTCCTGACACCACTGTAGAGATTGTTCGACACAGCACTGGAGAGCAGGAGAATTGACAGTTCGCTGCCTGAGCACTCATACACTCACTGCAGTGTGAACGACGAAGAGTGAAAGAGCGAAAAGGATCTACAACACACTAACGTGAGTGAAACCTTGATTCAAACATTAGAAAAAATCGCTGGAAAACGGGAACAAGAAAGTACAGTCCGAAGTTTTTCGCGACTCCCGGTTCCTTTTTGTACTCAGAATATCCTAGATGAACATTACGAATTATGGGCCGCAGATAGTCTCGTCAGTAAAGGCACGGAACTACCAATCCAGTAGAGGCGGGTTCGATTCCCAGTCCAGTCGATTTAAATAAATATCGACTTCCCTGGGCATAAGAGTATTATTTGTGCTTTGCCACAAAATATACAAATTCATGCATAGGTGATTATCTTCGAAAGCTTAATAACTGTGCAAGTGCATCTAGAACATTAGGTTGTGAGCCTGCTTGGATCCGCCGAAAAGAAGACGAAGAACATTAAGAAATCAGTAACATTGTAAAAATGTTCAAATTCAACTGTTGCGGTATAAAACTAGCAATGAATATTTTCACCAGGGTGACTCTCCCCGGTGACAATATCCTCGCTCTCTTCGGTGCTCCTCAGAGATCACTCACACGCTCCGGCCTGTTTGTGTGGTGAGGGTGCAAGCGACAGACACTTTGGTGTCACTCAACTTGTGGTGTCTAGCAGAGAGTGGAAACAAAACAAAAATCTCTCGGGTGAGTTTGCGTTTGCCAATCTCCGGAGTACCTTTTCACTAAGCACCCTGCTAGCACCGAGGAGAATTGCAACTCTGATGTCAGACTACTGTATCTTTTGATTACGGGCTGAACAATTTGCCATAAGAAAGAGTCACGTCGATCAAGGACTTTGGCGTCATACTTGATAGTAAACTTCGCTTTAACGAACACATCTCAGTGACAACGGAAGCCAATGCGATGTAGGATTCCTACGCGGAAACACAGCCCATTTTAGTGACGTACATGCACTGAAGGCCCTGGTCTGCGCTGTAGTTCGCAGTATACTTGAATATGGAGTGCAGGTTTGGGCTCCGTATCATGCCGTCCATTTCGCTCATACTGAGAGAGTCCAGAAGCTATTACTTCATTAGGTATGCAGTGATCCTATCGCCATAAGAACATCGATGCGAACTCCTCGATTTACAACCCCTGGTGAGTCGTCCAGTTATGCTGCGAAGGTTGTTCATTTTTGACGTGTTTAAGTGCAATATCGACTGCAATAGCCTTCTCGAAATTTTATATGTATCAATTTGTAAGCTCCGAAATCAGCAATAACATGTTATAAGCCAATCTTGATGATGAATTTCTTGTTGAGATTATTTTTCAACCGTTATAACATGTTATAACTCTGAAGTCTGAACAAGGCATAAGACTATGACCATCATTTGGCCGTTTGTGACAAAAGCCTACATGACTGCTGAACAATGTGATAGGGTAGGGAACGGCTTAATCAGGGGTCACTATTTTAATCAGTTGTTAGGATACAGGTCAAAAACTCCTACATTTTCCAAATTATTTCACTTTTAATGATACGATCATAAGCTCTTGCTATCGGGCTTATGATTCGATGCATAAATCCTGATTGATTACCAATTTATTACTGTCATTTTGAAGATTTAAAGTACATCATCTCGAAAACTATCAGTTTCTTACCAGCTGAAGAAGTTCGCTCAAATTTTGCCTTTGTGTATTTTGCATTTAAACGCGTGTAGCGGAAGAGCAAGTCTTTATCAACTCTCTCTCACAGGAGGGAAGCCTATATGGCATAAGGTCATTTGGCATATGGTCGTTTGGCATAAAGTCGTTTAGCATAAAGCCATTTGGCATAACAATAACTTGAGCTAAGTGGTCATTTGGCATAATGCTGTTTGGCATAATCACAATTTAGCATAATACTCTCGAAATAATTTAGAATGAAAGTGGGATAATGACCATATGGCATCAATGTAATTGGCGTAATATCATTGCCATAAGTTTTTATCCATTGTAATATTCCCTTCTTTTTAAATGAGCTGTTCTTCAAAAATATGACATTCATAGATTTCAGGGCTAAAGTTAGAATTATAAAATCAAATGGTTTCTTCTCTGATGTTGAACAGTGGATTTTTGGATTGACTAAACATATGTTTTGCTAAGTTATGTTTGGCATAGTTCATTCTAACCAACTGAAACGTAATTGTCACAAATAGCCCAGTATAGGAAGTTTTGTAATCTCCCTTCTTGACTAATTAGGCTGTTCTTTATTTTATTTTTTATGGAGGTTTACTGGCGGAACTCTAAATAGAGTAGAAACCTCTACTTCAGGCCCTTAATGAAATCGTTGCGTAAATTCTTTTTGAATCATTTTACCAGCCGTACACGGAACGTGTCCAAGAATAAACTTTTGCAAATGATTCGGAAGGAGCCACGTTTGTGTGTTAGAATGATATACCTTAACTCCTTTTGAAGCATTAAACCAGCCATGCAAGGATCAGGCCGTCCATGGAGGCGCTGTTGTAACTGCCGCAAAAGTGTCAAATTTTCAAGTTTGCTCTTCCTTTCTCTCAGTCCTGTCCATGTGTTTTGTGTGGTGGCGTTTTGTCTTTTCGTCTTTTTGTTATTTAATTTCTCAGTGTCACGTTTACAAGTTTTCCTTGTCTTCGTTATTTCTTCAGCTTTTTGAAGTTTTGAAGTTTGTGAGTTTCTTCATGTTTGCATTTCTGTTTGTCTGGAGCCGCTTCGTGCCATTCTGTGATATGAATCCCACTCCACTTAATGTGTTGCTAAATGCAGTTTCGCCATGAATATGCGGGTCCTTTTCAGTATACTCAATATTATTTGCGCCTTCGTGATTTGAGTAGTTTGTTTGGCTTTCATGTTCTGCTTGCTCTGTTGAGTTAATACAACGTCCAATGTCGATTCACACTCTAAAAGCTGCGTTTTATCTTTTACTTTTTGAAAACTGTGTATCTAGAATTATTTAGGCAAAATTGTCTCACGCTAAAAGACCTAGATACAAGTATATCATCTACACACTTAGATTTTTTTTACAGAAATCTGTAATGTTTTACCGAATTCTCAACAGCTGAACCTTTGGTAATCCTTTTTTACGGATTTCGGTGAAATTTTGCAGAAATCTGTAAAAAATTTACCGAATATCGGTAAAATTTAACCGAAATCCGTAAAATCAGGTTACCGAACGTTCAGCTGTTGCGAATTCGGTAAAACTTTACAGATTTCTGTAAAAAAAATCTAAGTGTGTAGGATTACCATTCTCATTTTCATCCCATCAGTTTGCAATTCGTGTTGTCCGAAAATAAATGATTGATGGTTTTGTTGTTGAAAGCAAGCAACAAAAGGAATCAATTGGTTGATAGATCAAACCTACATTCCGATTAATATGAATAATGGGTCATGAGATGAATAATGGAACAGTTCCCCTATGTGGTAATGACTACATTAATGTTCTTATCTCCTATAATTACTTAATGTATTGATATATCTTTTCAGTTTTGTACGAGGCATACTTAGGTCAATCTGAAGTGGACTGCATTTCCACTGATCTGGCAACACTTGTGTGCTTCTTTCCAAAATGGTAAAGAAAAGACCAGCCCCGAGACCTGGTAGTTGACGTTAAACTATCTCAAGGGTTAACCAGTGCCCAGGGAATTAGACTGTTGTTTAAAATTTTCTTAAATTATTTTACAATCTATGATATAATTATTATAATAAATAATTTGTATATTTCTAAAAGTTAAATTTTTGTAACAAAACCATAATTCCAAATGAAATTGGTTAGTTGCTATGAAATTGATCAAATTTTATAGTATACATGTTAATCCGTCATTATGCCAAATGTTTCTGATGAAACGTTAGTTTACAGATTTTCGATCGTAATTATATTTCTCAAACTGCGGCTCCAATGCCAAAATACCAGTTGAATCTTGAATGTCTAAATTATGCCAAATTATAATTATGGCCACAGCTGCCGTTCTAAGCATAACTGTTCCATGTTGCTTTTGGACAAATTCTAGTGCTTATTTTTTTAACTATACTATTGGATACAAACAAAAAATTATATACTTTGTTCTGAGTTTTTATCAAAAAAAACATCAAGTTGGATTGTCCCATGTTGAAATTCTAGGCATGAAAGTCCCACTACGACTTTTCTAAAGAGATCTTAGAAGAAAAATTTATTCAAGTTTACAACATTCTTTGTAGGAACAACTCGACACTCAGCATTGACAATGGGCTTATATGCAAACTTACAATGACTATGACATGAAAACATTTACACTAAATTGTCTATATAAGCCACCATTTGCATTTGATAGAGTGTTTCTAACGATGCTATGGTGATAAAAAATAATCATAAACAATAATGCACATGGCATGTCTATTTGAAGACGTAAATTCTAACGCCAACGATCCATCAATACATCATGCAGTGTGACTGATATGCCTAGAATTTTCTGCAGCAAGGCAAGATTCTACGCATGTTAGTCCCACTGAATATTTTACATCGCATTTTACATACAAAAATAATCTTATTGTTTGTAATACCACAGATTCCATCGAAACTCAGCAACATGCCAATCATAAATTTGTGGGTTTTACCACGAATATTACCACTACACAATAGTGATGCAAAACTTACGCTTTTTTCTCAACTACAACTTTTGCAACATGGGACAGTTATGCTTAGAACGGCAGTGAAGCTGAAGCAGGTTTCATTTTCCGATATTTATGCCAACCAACCGTAATAGTTTTAATTTTCTCTTTATTTTATGCCAAACGGTCTTTATGCCAAATGACCGTTTATACACAACATCTTATGCCAAATGACATTATGCCAAACAATTTTATGCCAAACGAGCTTATGCCAAACGACCTTGTGCCATCTGGGGTAGCCCCCTCTCACAGCTAGGCTTGTTGCCAGGATGTGATGTTGAACATTGAGTTAAATTATTTATTAATTCAAATGAACTTCTAATTAAAAGTGGTTTGAATCCTAGAGGGTTTGAGCTGTTTAGTGGAATACTTGTAACTATAAATTAGAAGAAAAATTAGTAATCTCCATTTAATTCCAACTACCTTTGCTTATCTTCGACAGATACGCGTATTTCGTCTACAATGTGCAGACTTCTTCAGTGTCTCGTACTAATAACTCGACTCGAGTTATTAAGTACGAGACACTGAAGAATCTACATTGTAGATGAAATACGCGTATCTGATCGAGATAACAGGTAGTTGGAGTTAAATGGAATTACTAATTTTTCTTCTAATTTATAGTTAAAAGTGGTTTGTTGTATGATGTAATAAAAATCCAAAACTGCACAATAGTGGTATAATTTTAATTCTATTTTTATTGTGCTGAAAATGTCGTTGTGGAGTAGTTTTGGATTTCATACAACAAACCGCTGTTAATAAGAATTTCATTTGAATTTTCTAGAAGCCTTTTAAAAGTTTCTTCCTATACTTTAACACGGGAGCTGTCAGATTTATTACCACTCGGTGTGTTCTTCTTTTTTCAAGTTGGATTCCTCAATTGCACTCCTTCAATATTGATAGTGTACTTACAGATTATGGAGCTGAAGTAAACAACTGCAATTGGGAACTTTATTCCATAGCTATGAAATTTTCTGAGTATAATGCTCGTTGCTAAAGGTATGTGCCGATAGACCAGAAGAAAGTAGAGGGATTAATGTCTAAATATTGGCAGTTCTAATAATAGATTACATACAGCTTCATCAAATGTCTCGGGTGCCGAATAAACTGCTTAAAACCCGTCCCGTACCCTATCATTATTAGGGTGACTTTTAACCTCCTGGACTAGTTCGTCTCCTAGAATTATGGACTGTTCACTGTATTTGAACTGTGGAACTGTATTGAACTGCATGGAAATACACCCAAAATAAAATTCACATAATTAGTGGAAAATATCCACTAGAAATTCACTTAACTTTCATGAGATTCAGGAAGTGGAAAATGCATTGCAAAATCAAGTGATTCTTATGTGTCCAGTGAAATCTAAATGATTAGTCAAGTAGAATTTCTTTTTCTATGTGATATTCGTGTAAAAGTCACTTATTTTAGTATTGGAAAATATCTACATGTGTTTCCAGTAGTAGATAAGTGAAATATTTTTTCACTGTACGAAACTGAGACCTGAACGAGCGTGATTGGCATATGAAATGTTAGTACACAACATAAGGTATATTTTAGCCATTGGTATCTGAAATGTAATTACTCAAAATTGAGTTTTCATCCTAGAATAAATTTTAACTCAATGCACAGAACTTGCGAGATGGGTGAAAAAATCTTGATTTTGGGTACGTTTTTCTTAGCGTATGTGCTCATGTGTACGCCAATAATTACTATGCGAACTGAAACGAACTTTGTATTAGTCTATGCATACCTTTCGGGCGCTCACGCCGTTTTGGGATCAGCATGACGTTCAGTGATTTCTATGTTTCACATGAAATGCATACCTTTAGGGAACATGGCTCTTTTCTTGGACCTGTTGATAAAAATATTAGTTACGATGCATGTGCACAGTAGAGGCTCAATCGCAGTGATAACGGAAGTGGAACGGCGACAGGAGCTGAATAGCCCTATCTAACTAAATCTGCTTGTCGGATAGAAAACAGATTAGATTGAAGTTGATTCCAATTGGACAAATCGATAATTGTCAAACTTGCCGTTTCCGTCCACATTGCGTGTGGGCTTTAAGACTGAAGATTGCAACGGCTAGTTACAATCGATATGTCTCTTATCCATACTTTTAAGTTTAGTGTAATGCACGCACGCTGTCGTATCGATCGTCCTGTATAAATGGTTTGTTTTCCCACAGATAACCTAAATTTGAATCAACAATCAATATGCAACTACCGATTTCAAATTGGTTCACTGTTGTAGAACCCCTTGGTCCGAATTACACCTTGAAGCCAGCACCTTGCTATACATATTTGCGCCTTTGTTTTGATCTACTGTGTTATTTTGACACAATATTTGAGAGAGTGTTCGTGTGAGTTCATTATTAGGGGCGAATTATTAAGCTTGGGACCGTTGTGCTAGTACTAACTGAGCCAAGAAAAAAATCGTTTTTGTATGGGACCTACTGGTCTTAGAATTAGTCTATGGTTTTACGGAGCACAAAACCTTCACCATCTGAAACCCTGACATTGTATCGAGCACGTGTGCAATATTGCGTGTTTTTCGCTCGAGAGCAAATATTCGAAAGAAAAAAACGGCTGTTTGTCTGTGGTACAATGATGCATAGCATGACAGAACTTGCCTATAATAAAATATTTGCATATTGTACACAAAATTTTCCCTGACAACAATAGCAAATCCAGAACAAATTTTGCTACCAGAAGCGAAGTTTAAGACTGACAAAATTGAAATCGATATTAGTTGGTTTTTTTTTTCACGTTACTGTATTTGTATATTCACAGCAAGTCGAGTGCTCGTTTTGTTATCAACAGGAGTAAAATGAGTTTTCATTTTGTTCTCACTGATAACAGAACTAGTTTGAAATTTGATGTTACAGGAACCGTTTTTGCTCTCAACTTTGATGTTTTAACACTTGAAACGACCAGACCAAAAGTTATTATTTTCTCGGGCTGCTGGCTATAATGCTTAGTGATCTTCAATGCACGCACACTACAGCGCCATTTAAAACAAAGGAGTGCAAGTAATACCTGGGACAGACATACAACCTACAGCGTTGTACTTCTTTAGTCTAGTACGTGTTTTTTAGTACTGGATTAAAGTATTTGACAGTTCGTACAACGCTGTACGTTGTATGTCTGTCCCAGGCATAAGGGGGGAATTGTTTTGGAGGAAAACAAACCATTATTTCTGCATGTGCTAGAAAGGGCAAGGTGATTAAACGTCAAAAAGCCTAATAGACCATTTTATGAGACGTTTTTGATCAGCTAATGTTCATTTTCATGAATGAACATTGACAGGAGCTATCTACCTACCTGCTGTGAGGAGCAAAATAGCTCCTGTCATTCGGTAAAATAGTCTATAAACATAACATCTTGTATACCTTTTACCTGGTACAGACATACAACGTACAGCGTTGTACGAACTGTCAAATACTTTAATCCAGTACTCAAAAACAAGTACTAGACTAAAGGAGTACAACCAACAATCAATAGACAACATTTTTAGACATGCAAGAGTAAAATAGCAAGATACTTACATGAAGGTATGTTCCTCGTGGAACGAATGTATAAATGTAAATAAACAGAGATGCAAATCATTGATCTAAAATAGACTTCTCTGGCGTTTCAATGGCGTGAGCAAGAAATGGGATGTGTCGTACACAGGGGCCTGGCAACCCTATCCTAGTTACTAGCATTTGACATTATGCAACATATCACGGGCCTTATTTGAATAAGGCCCATCTGACGTTGGTTGCTGCGGGTACGAACATCTGCATTGTTTATAAACAACGAATCTTTTGATGTTTGGATGTTAGAGATGTTGACTACAGGAAAATGGCTGCCAGTCAGGTCCCAGGTCGTACATCAATTATTATATACCATACATATCAGACCCCATCACCTCACACTTAAGCATTTGCAGGGCTGGTAGGGAGTCACTTTTTAGTGACTTGGTCACTATTTTGAGTCCAGTCACTAAAAAGTCACTATTTGCATCCAAAAGTCACTAAAGTCACTATTTTTCGGAAAATGGTCATTAAATCACTATTTTCGTACTTCCGAATGAAAAAAGTTTAAAAATATCACTTGTTCATATTGTATAATAGTCAACCAGATTCGGCGATCTGTCCAGACTTCATAAAAGTCGAGAAGTAAACACTAGATACCCTGGTGAACGCTGTCCTGCCTCTACCTCAATTGAACTTGTCAAATGCATAGCGCTGAACGGTCACAGCACTCTAGATTAGCTTTAATGCGACGCACGTGGTCCCATAGTATAACATCTTTCATTATGTTTACAATGTTCCAGGTATTTCATAATAATTTTTCATATTTCTATACAAACAAACCTAGTGAAGTCCATGACGAATCGAACGGGATAGGTGTGAAAACTTTAAACGTTTATCCAATATACTAATAAAATGTCCAAACATACAAAAATCAAGCAATATTTTATTTACACTCACTTTTTTTCAAAAATATTTTTTTCGATTAAATTTTTTCAAAAGTGGACTACCCTTTCATTATCTAAATAGTCGAGAAAAGTGGGAACGAAATGAAAATTAGACAAAGGGCTTATTTTCGTTTATTCACGTAGTAATTCTGAATCTAGATTTTATTGTTCTTATCCCGTCAGTCAAGCAAACTCAATTACATCATAGAGGAAATCGGGATACACTGCAATTCGCGTAATGATTTCAAAGTTCCATTAAAACTCGTACACTGGAATTTTATATTTTGCTGAAATTTCTGAGACAAATAATCTTAGTTTATTGTACAGTAGATTTTAAAAATTCACAATCAATCAAATATATAAGCTTATTCTGACTTTGCTTGACTGCTGTTAAACCGAATATTTTTGTGCAAAGTTGTAATACTTGTTAAGTAGAAATTGATCTAAAATTTTTTGATTAAGTTTACAAGCTATTGTTAAGCATACTGATCTATTTCAATCATATTTTCTAAGGTTTCTTCTAGAGCGAAGAACCACTCATACATCTAATGTACGCTGATCTGGAAAGGTTGATGTAAACCATAGTCGTTTGAGTTTGTTAGCCCAATTTGTGGCCTGCGAATACTGCACTTCCAGAGAACAGTCGGTCCAGAGGACTATATTAAGATTTTGCGACCTACCATTTCAGACCTATTTAAACAAGCAATTTCAATAACATAGAAATGATTGGATAAAGTAGGACATATTTTTTTGAGATGTGCTGGGTCGTCCAAACTGCCCAGGAGATCAGAACTTAAGATGAACAATTGTAACAGTAGCTTTATTCGCTTTACCATAATACGATAGGTGTTCAAATATATTCAATGAATGTCCTGGACGACCAACTGACACTATGAGATAATCGTGGGATTTTCTATGCCAAACAAACTATCTTAACTTTGTATAGCCCATAGATCTATTGTTACAATTGTAGACCTTAAATTTTGAAGAACAGTTTGAATGAACTGAAACTAGCAAGGTTATCCCTTGACGTCTGAGGACGTTTTAAAATGTTCATTAAATTTGTTTGAATATTTATCGTAGCTTTGTATAGCCCAAAAAGCTACGGTTGCTACTGTATATCGGAAGTTCTGAACTCAAGATCAGTTCCCAAGGTATCTCATTATATTTTAAAAGACTCACTTGATTTGGTCAAATACATATTGCTACTTTGCAAAGTCCAAAAAAGCTGGTGATTTCAAGCTACAATTTCAAACTTAAAATCTTCGGCTATAGATTTTATGTTTTGAATTCCAGGAAAGTTTGGATAACCAAAAACAACAGCAGATTATCTCATAATGTCTGTTGTTCTTCCAAAATATTCATTTTCGTTACAACTGTTGGCCCTATGTTCTCAATGATAGTTTGGATGACCTAGAATATGTCATATTGCTTTGTAATGTATTTTTACTTTAGGAATATCTATTTAATATGTTTGAATATTTATTGTTACTTTGTATTGCCTAAAATTTACTGTTACAACCTTAAATCTTGAGTTCTGAACCCTCAGACAGTTTGGATGACCTAGACCATCCCAAGATTATCTTCTTATGTATTTTTACGTTCGAAAATATTCACTGAATATACTTGAATACGTAACGTTACTTTATATAGCCCAAAAAACTACTGTTACTACAGTATATTTCAAGCTACGAACTCCAGGACGGCTTGGATTTTCTAGAGGATCTCAAATTTATAAAATAATGAGTGTTGCCCTTCCAAAAGATTCATTGAATATGTTTGAATCCCAATATATAGCTCAAAAAACTTTTGTTGCAACGGTAGAGCTTATGTTTTGAACTTAAGTACAGTTTGGAGTACCTAGAATATCCCAAGATGGTCGCATTGTGTCTGTAAGCCTTTCACACTATTCAATCAATATAAATACATATTGTCCCTTTATACACTCCACACAACTAATGTTGCAACTGTAGATCTTGTGTTCTGAACTCAAGGGTAGTTTGGATGACCTAGATTATCCCCGTTCATCTCATGATGTTTTTCTTTACCTTCGAAAATATTTACTACATATGGTTTAACACGTAGCGTAATTTTGAATAGCCCATAAAGCTATAGTTACTACTGTCGATCTTAAGTTTTGAACTCAAGGACAGTTTCGATTACTTAGAACATCATCAAGTTTTCAAATAATGACTAAAACTAGAAATTAGAAGAAAAATTAGTATCTTCCATTTAATTCCAACTACCTTTGCTTATCTTCGACAGATACGCGTATTTCGTCTACAATGTGCAGACTTCTTCTAGTTACAGGTATTCCACTAAACAGCTCAAACCCTCTAGGATTCATATAATGACTGTTGATTCCAAAAGGTTTATGCAATTATGCAATATGGTTGAATACATATCGGAACCTTATACAGCTCTAAAAGCTTCTGTTACAGCTGTAGATCTGAAGTTCGGAGCTCTGGTTCATTTTGGATAACCTAGAACATTCCAGAAAGATAAATACACTATTAATAAGGCATTTATTTTTTCTTCCTGAACTTCTTCAGCAAAATATGTCAGAAGTAATTCTAGCACAGAACATGCTGGAAGGCGTTTCAACCATGCGTATAGACCCATTTTTGCAAAAACGAGCTGCGGACCAAGTATAGGAGGTCGTTAAGAAAAAAAATGTCGCTTGATTACGTCGCTTTTTTACAAAGAAAAACCCAAAAAGTGACTCTACGCCGCAGTATTATTCATTATTTGCGGGGGTAATCACTTAGTTAATTTTTACTGTACTTATACAACTTATAAAACAAATGTATAGAAGATTAAAAAATACTTAAATTTGGAAATCACTTTTTAGTCACTATTTGGTCACTATTTTTATTATTTTAATCACTTAAGTCACTATTATTTATCACTTAATCCGCAACCAGCCCTGCATTTGGAGAAGCCTAAATACAGACTATTATACTCTTATTTTTTTAAATAAACAAGTCCTTGCTAATTCATCCACTTTGACACATGATTTCACGGTTGTAAATAATAAGCAATTTGATTTTACATGTACAGCCTGCTACGTTTGTAATAGTAACAACTTGCGGTGTGCAGTCAATCAGGAGCATTTCCAGTCAGAATTTTCTGATGATATATTAAATTTTAATCGACTTTTTATATTTGAATGAAATTTTCACCATGCATTTGACTAAGAAGCTTGAGTATTTTTTATGAACAGACAGATTTTTACGTAGGACTCACGATTTTCTATTCTATACCGGTGCCGTTGTTTAATTAAGACTAATAGGTGCTTAGATATAAAGATCTACATGTTAAATGGAGCTGAAATCCAAAATTTTACCAATTTTAATGCACCGGAAATATTTTATAAAAGTGCGATACCATTTCATAAAACCACCAATATTCTTTTGTCCAATCGGCGTTGGATTAGCCTCTCCAACACCTATTGGGGTATAATTAATTACACTGCCAGTGATATGCCCTTCCCATAGTGGACTATATTTGGCTCGCTTTTGGGGATTTCATCCTATTCTTTTTCTGCGCCACTGCCGAATGTGTGGATCGATTTTCACGTTTAAAAAAATAAATATGATTGAAAGGACAACAAATGAATTATTAAAACAAAACCACAATCTTTATTGTTGACGACCTTAGTTGATCCGGGTGGGGATTTTCTGAGAGGAAATATATGTGATCACGTCTTCCTTGGGAAGGGAATTTGAAGCCGGTGGTTTCGGTCCATGTATTGATGGGTTCGTTATGTTGGGTTGTGGCGACCAACTACATTTTCAGTGACCTTGCTGATAAATTTGACAGCTTATGACAGAACGATAAAAATTCTTTTAATTCTTATAAGAATTCTTTCCGATTTACCAAATCATATGTTTTCATAAACTATAATAGCCTCTTTGTGCTGCCCAAGACAAATCAAATTTTCATTTAAAGAACGTCAAATAATATGCTTATATTAATTTATAATATTTTTATACGTGGAACCGAAAAATTTACCTTCACAATTTTTTTTGGAGCAGCCGGGGATCAAATCCAGCCACATCCAAAATAGTGTTGCTATCAAGTTGCGTCTTTACCGACTGAGTTAAGTTAGTACTAGTTTTTTTGTTTCCCCCGTATTACCACATAGGTAAGTTTCATTTAAACAGAATTTTAACATCACAACCATTGATTAGTCATACATAATTGGTACCAACGGGAAGAGAAATTATTAAACTTTCCTCACAATTAGGTTCAGTTATGATCAACAATGTTTAAATAGTTAATTTTAATTGTTTTTCAACATGCAGTTGCAATTTGATTCCAAACTTGCTGAAATGAATGCATTGCGTAGTCATTATCTTCAAACAAATGTCATAAAACAGGTTATATATGAAAACATGAACTAATCGACCTTTGTTCCCTTGAACATTCACTTCTTTAAATTAACCTGAATCTGTTAGAATCGATGTTGTAAATAAATAGTTCTATTAGAAATCAAAATATCCGTCAAAAGTTGCTGTTTTTCGTTGTCTCCTTTTTCCCTTACACAGACATCAGACATGAGCCTTGAACTGCTAATAAATTTGTACTCTATCGATAAACTCTTACCAAGTTTAAATTCATATTCAAATTGATAATCATCATGCCAGAAACCGCCACCGAAGTTCCTGCTGCTGCCGCTTCGCCAGCCAAGCCTGTTAAAATGGCCAAGGTTGCTAAGGGAGACGCCAAGAAGCCGAAGAAGCTGGCCACTCATCCTACAGTGAACGAAATGGTCGTAGCTGCTATCAGTACCCTGAAGGAGCGCAAAGGATCATCCCTGCAGGCAATCAAAAAATACATCGCTTCCAACTACCAGTGCGACGTCGCCAAGCTGTCGACCTTCATCAGGAAGAATCTGAAGACCGGCGTTGAGAAGGGCACTCTTGTCCAGACCAAGGGAACCGGCGCTTCGGGTTCGTTCAAGATCAAGGCCGCTGAAAAGAAACCGAAAAAGGCCGATGGCGAGAAGAAGACAACGAAGCCTTCCGGAGAGAAAAAGGTTGCCAAAAAGCCAGCTTCGAAGAAGCCAACGGTTGAGAAGAAGTCTAAAAAGGCCGCTACCAAGAAACCTGCCGGTGAGAAGAAAACCAAAGCCACCACCGCCGGCAAGCCAGCCAAGAAAGTGGGAACCGCAAAGAAGGTTGCTGCTCCTAAGCAAAAGTCTACCAAGCCCTCGAAGACTGCCGTCAATAAGCCGAAGACCCCGAAGCCGAAGAAAGCCGTCCCAGCTAAGAAGGTTGCCGCCAAGAAGTAAAATGGGAAACCGGCACTCGGCAGCGTAGAACTCCAAACAAACAAAAAAAAAACAGTCCTTTTCAGGACTACCATTTTGGGTCCATTGGAAGAGTTTAGTTTTCGAATTATCTCGCTTATGATGTAGGATAGGACGTCGTGTCAAGTTTTGTTTGATCGCTAATTTCGTTTTAGTCATTGATGAGTGACTTATCTGAATATGATGTATAAATTGAGTAGTGATAAGAAAGTAGATTTAACATGAATCCCGTCAAAGGTTGTGACGGTTTGTGAAAGGTGACTTAAAAATCTCGATTAACCTTGTTTTGAAAATAGATTACAAATGAAAATTTGAGTTTTCTCTGAATAGCAAAGCAACCTCTAATTTGAATTTTGTAAGCAATAATTATCCACATTTACGATTTTTAGATCTGAATAATAAGATGTTATTTTAAAAAGAATTGTGATTTGGTTTAAACTTATTCCTTTGAATAAAACTGACCTTTTAAACCTTAAATCTATTTACCGGACTCGAGTTCAAATTATCGGATATCTGTAATTCAATGACGCTGTGGTCTTTTGTTTGAGAGAAACTGGCAACGAAAGACGCCATTGTTATCGAAACAGAACTGCCCGTTTGCAATGATGCCTCTGATTTGTTCGGCTTCTATAGAAAGTCTTCACTATCCTATGACCTTGGGATCAGGGATGCCAGATTTTTTTTTTCAAATATATGTGATAAAAATTTGAAATGTCTGGGAATGTCTGTAAAAGTCAGTAAATTTTGTTTAGAAAATTAGATTTCTTTCAACGAAAAGACGTTATAAGAGAGCAAGTTATGTCATTATCGCTATTTGAGTGATTATGTAAACATGTCTGCATCTATTTCATGGATTGTATGGAACCTTACACTTGTTTCATATTTTTAAAAGTGACACTAAAGCTTGAAGCATTTGCATAGATGACACAATTTTCTTTAGTTTTTTTTCCTTGTGACGCTCTTTTCAGTTTTGTATTTTAAAACCAAAATTTAGTTTACATTTGATATATTCAACAGACTTTTTCTTGACTCAACAATAACCATTGATGGTGTGTACCATATTTTAATAGTTCATTTGACCATGATATCGATGATCATCAGTGATAACGATACGATGATCATCATGATCATCATATCATGTCAAATGATTTTTGTATAGACTGCTTCTTCGGTTAGTCAGTGATTATCTCTTAAATTTCAGGGATACTCTCTCCTGATCTTCTGCAAGGCTCTTTGCTTTATTCTGGGAAGTTTCCTCCTGAACTTCAGGCAAAATTCCTCATGAACTTCTTGGCAGTCACTCCTTATTTTCTTCGAAATTAATATTTAAGAACCCAACGTTACCTTTTAGAAACATTTATTAATCTTTTTCCTGAACAAAGTTGCTTCCCAAACTTATGATAAGTCCTATCCTGAACTACGAGGAAAGTTTCTGCAAAACTTTGAGAAAGTACTCTCCAGAATTTCTTGGAAAATTTTCTTAAGTTGATAGAAGTTTCTTCCTGAACTTCTGAGACATTCTTTTCTAAACTGCCGAAATAATCTCTTTTGAACTTCAAGGGAGTATTCTCCAGAACTTCGGGGAAGTTTGTTCCTGAATTTCTGCGAAATTCCTGCTTGAACTACTAGAAAGATCCCCCTATACTTCTAAAAGATTTTATCAAAAGAATTTACCATATCTTCTGGGATTTCATGAACTTCAAGAAGTTCTCATTTTGAAATGCTATAATGATCGATTCGGAATTTTAGGGAAGCTTTCTAGCTCTTCTGGATAGTTCCAACTAAACTTTTGGTCTCTTCGCAACTTCTGAGAAGTCCTCTTATGAACTTCTGAGGATCTTTACTGATTTTTTTTTAAATTCCTTCTTTACCCTACAGGTAGTGTCCTCTCTGGTAGGTTTCTTCCTGAAATTTGGGGAAGTTTTTTCCTGAGCTGATTCTTTCCAAAGTTCTGATTGGTCGCATCCGGAACTGCGAGGAAAATTTTATTCCCAATTGTTTAGGAAAATTCCCTTAAATTTGTTCTTGAAGTTTTTTCCAGGACCTCTGAAGAGTTCTTTTCTGAACTTTTGGGAATTGTCTCCAGATCTTTGGGGAAGTTTGTTTCGGAATTATTGGGAAATTCGTGCTCAAATTAGAAAGAAGCCCAATGCTCCTGGAAAGTTCCATTCTTTTCTCTCTAAAGAATTTTGAGAAATCCTTATTCTGAAATGCAGAATATTCTCCTCTGAGCTTTGGAAAAGCGGTTAAGTACTTCTAGGAAGTTTCAACTAACCTTTCGATAAGTTTTTTCCGGAACTTCTTATTGCCTGAACTTGAGAGAAGTTCTTTCCTCATCTTCTATGACGCATCGTCCTGAGGATTTTTTTCCTGATTTTAGAGCTCCCGTCTGAAATTTGGGGAATGTTTTTTTTTGAACTTCGGGAAGTTCAATCTTAAATTTCTGGGAAGAACTCCAAAACCTCTGAAAAATTCCAAACTTCAGAGAAATCCTCTCCCCTACACTTATTCCTGAAGCTCTGATAAGTCCTCTCCTGATTCTTGGGGAAGTTCTGTCTTGAAATTCTGGTAAGTATGATCTTGTACTTCGGTAATGAATTTTTGAAGGTTCTTCTTGCATAAACTGCTTGCTCCCAATACTTCTGAGAAGTTTCTACCTCACCATAGGAGAATTTTTGTTCGAGGAAGTCTCTAAGATTCTCAAATATGATTTGTATTGTTGTGCACCTTGATTTTCGTTGTGAATTAATAGCCAAAGACCAATATTACCAACGCTTTGACCGTAATTGTTCGCTTGGGTTTGAACACGCGTGGGATTGAACACTACGATAAGTAGGGACTCCATGTTACCCTCGGAGAGGTCCTATATGATACTTATCTCCGGGCCCATTGTGTCTCCAAGTGGCCAATCACTTTCGTTGCTTCAAGGATTTCTACTTTAAATGATACCTACGATATTTTAAAATACTTCAACAAGGCTTCTCACCGTATCTACTATACTGTGCAGATCCTCGTACGTTTTAAATTTGAACATCAGAGAAGACCTTTATTTGAAATTTAAAAAAAATATTTCATATGTCTGTAAAAGTCTGCACCATAAATAAAATGTCTGCTAAATGTCTGCAACGTTAAAAAAGTCTGCAAATTTACAGACATGTCTGTGAATATGGCATTCCTGCTTGGGATTTTAAAAGTAGAATTCGCGCCAACATTTGATTAGGGCGAATCTTCTTATGTAAACAATCACTATGCCTGATAATTTATCGGAAGTTGAATACAATTCCTTCAAATTGAATATATCAGCGGATAGAGATAGAGCTCTTCTTCCTTAAAGAGTGCCTAATTTGTATTTGTGACCTTTTGTTCAAGAGCAAATGACTTCGAAAGCCATTGTTTACTAAAGCAGATTCGTCCAAATCTAATGTTGGCGCTGAAATCTCAGCAGGAAAGCAACAAACAGCCGTGATTTTTTCTTATTTCTTTTACTGTACTGTAGGAAGCATAAAATAATGATTGCAGAAGACACGCGTAGCATTTGAAAAAGGCCCATCTTCGTTGATCGATTCCCTTCGTCGACTTTCTTTTTGGTTCATGTTTTGGCAAAAACAGTTTAATTTGTGGCTCTGCTTGAGGTTTAGAACGAGTTAAGACGTTGTAAGCTTGTACATTGAACAATAACTTCTATGAAAAATGCTGTGTTATCAGGGATGCCATATTCACAGACATGTCTGTAAATTTACAGACTTTTCATTTTTGTTGCAGATTTTTTTAACATTGCAGACATTTAGCAGACATTTTATTTACGTTGCAGACTTTTACAGACATTTGAAATATTTTAAAAATTTCAAATAAACGTACTCTCTGAAGTTTTGATTTAAAACGTACTAGGGTATGAACTGAAATATGTATAACCAAAATTATATACTCTTATTGATGAAGTTAGCAGAAGCAGATAATTTCTCATCTCCATGCGAAGCACTAGGAGCGGACAGTAATTTTATTGCCAGAACAAATAGACATGAAGAGAAAGTGTATCCGTATAGGATAACGGCAGGCTTTGAAATTGAAAGATACAATATTGAAAACGAGCGGAGGGCACGCTTATTGTTATAACAAATAGTAAAATTAATTTTATCGTTTGAATACTATTACTTTTGTGATCCTACATTGGCTCTAAAGCCCAGCCGGTTGTCACTCGGGGACAGAACAATAGTTAAAGTTATGAGCTATTGAAATAAATCTTAAAGGTTTGATTTTTTGTTCCAAAGTACTACTAAACGCATTTTAGTATATTTGCACTAGGGATTTAGAAGCATATCCCTGAATCAGTCCTAGATTCCTAGAAGTATAGAAAGAATCGACTCCGAGTTGAGGGCATATCCTGGAAAGTTTAAAAGAAGACTTCGCAGAGCTTCGGTGAGATAATTTCTAGAAGATCAGGAAGAGACTTGCTCGAAAAAAAAAACATCTCCGATGTTCAGGTAGAAACTTCTCAGAAGTATTGGGAGCAAGCAGTTCAAGCAAGAAGAATCTTAAAAAAATCAAGACCGAACATTGCCGAAGTTCAAGATCAAACCAGAATTTCAGGTCAGAACTTCCTCAAGAAACAGTAGAGGACTTATCAGAGCTTCATGAAGAAGTATAGGGAAGAGGACTTCTTTGAAGTTTGTAACTTTTCAGAGGTTTTGGAGTTCTTACCAGAAATGCACGATTGAACTTCCCAGAGGTTCAGAAAAAAACTTCCCCAAATTTCAGATGGGAACTAACCAGGAAGGGCACTACCTATAATCTCTCAGAAAATCAGGAAAAAAAATTTTCTCCGGACGATGCGGAATAGAAGTTGAGGAGAGTAATTCCCAGCAGTTCCGGAAGAAACTTCTCAAAATGTTAGTTGGAACTTCCCAGAAGTGCTAGGCAGCCTTTTCAAAGCTCAGAGGTGAACATTTCAAAATATCAGAATACGGATTCCAAATTATTAAGAGAGTACAGAATGAAACTTTCCAGGAGCATTGGGGGTGCTTCCTTCTAATTTGAGCACGAATTTTTAGAACAAACTTCCCCAAAGTTCTGGAGAAAACTTCCCAAAAGTTTAGGAGAAGACTTCTCAGAAGTCCAGGAGGAAACTTCAAGAACAAATTTAAGGGAATTATCCTAAAAATTTTGGAGACGGATTTCTCATAGATTCAATAAAACTTTCCTCACAGGTCAGGATGGAACCAATCAGGGATTTGGAAAGAATAAGCTCAGGAAAAACATCCCCGAATTTTAGAAAGAAACTTACCATAGAGGGCATTACTTGTAGGATCAAAAATGATTTTTTTTTAATTCAGACTCTCAGAAGTTTTGAAGAGACCAAAAATTTAGTTGGACCTACCCAGAAGTGCTAGAGAGCTTCCTTGAAATTCCGAATCTAACATTCCAGCATTTCAGAATGAGAACTTTTCGAAGTTCAGGAAATCCCAGATGTTCAGGTAGATACTTTCGATAAAATCAGGAAGAAACATTCCAGAAGTATAGGATGAACTTTCTCGTAGTTCAGTGAATTACTTCTCAGAAGTTCAGGAAGAAAGTTCTAACAACTTTAAGAAGATTTTCCAAGAAATTCTGGAGAGTACTTTACCAAAATCCTAGAGGGTTTGAGCTGTTTAGCGGAATACCTGTAGCTAGAAATTAGAAGGAAAATTAGTATTCTCCATTTAATTCCAATTACCTTTGCTGCACATTGTAGACGAAATACGCGTATCTGTCGAAGATAAGCAAAGGTAGTTGGAATTAAATGGAGAATACTTATTTTTCTTCTAATTTTTAGTTACTTTCCCAAAGTTTTGCTGAAATTTTCCTCGTGGTTCATAATGGGACTTATCAGAAGTTTAGAAAGTAATTTTGTTCAGGAAAAAACTTACCAACTGTTTTTGGAAGGTAAGGTTGGGTTCTTAAATGTAAATTTTGAAGAAAATAAGGAGTGGCTGCCAAGAAGGTCGTGAAGAAATTTGCCTGAAGTTCAGGAGGAAACTTCCCAGAATTTTAACAAAGAGCCTTGCAGATGATCAGGAGCGAGCTTCCCTGAAATTCAAAAGATAATCACTGACTAACCGAAGAAGCAGTCTATACAAAAATCATTCATATGACCATAATGGTATTCATCACTCATGACAGCATATTAAAATATGGTACACACCATCTGCCTAACCGTTCGCGTCATACTATGAGGACACATACTCATGCAGGAATTACAATTCCTTATTTTACATCTCAACTCGTTTGGAAGATTTGATCAGTAAAAAATTTTCCCTGAAATTTATCTGAGAAAAATAAAAAAAATTCAAGAAGTTTATTAATATATCCACGAAGTCTTCGAGAATGGTTCCAACGTTCAGAGAACCAAAGTATAGGGTAGGGAACTGCTTAAGCACCCCGAGACCCTATTCCAAGCACGGGGTTAACGTTAAACTATAACGCGCATTTTTTGCAGTAATGGTGCTCCATCTAGTGAAGCACCATACTGCAAAAAATGAACATTGTAGATTAACGTTTACCCCGTGCTTGGAATAGGGTCTCGGGGTGCTTAAGCCGTTCCCTACCCTATATCGATATAAAAATGATCCGAATCTATATATGTAAAAATAAACTCGAAAACTACTGAACCGATCAGCGTGAAATTTTATGGAGGGGTTTTTGGGGCGGGGAAGTTTCTTATGATAGTAAAAAACCCTCACTTTCCTGAGAGGGGTGGCTCCCATTCAAATAAAACACAAATGTATACATCGAAAATGACAGCCCCTCGACTTAAACTACAAAAAAAAAATCCTTTTAGTGTCATTGTAGTTTTTTTTACTAATGAAATAAAAAATTAAAATTTTGAATACACTTCCATAATTTATGTAACGGAAGATTGACTTCTGTAATTCAATGGTTATTGTTGTACCAAACAAAAGTCTGTTGAATTTATCAAATGAAAACTAAATTTTGATTTTCAAATACAAAACGGGAAAGCACTTTACAGGGGAAAAAACTATAGAAAATTGTGTCATCTATGCTTTAGTGTCACTTTTAAAAATATGAAACAATAGTGTAAGGTTGCATACTATCCAAGAAATAGATGCAGAAATGTTTACATAATCAAAATATAGAGAAAATGACATAACTCGCTTACATAACGAAATAACGTCTTTTCGTTGAAAGAAGTCTAATTTTGTAAAAAAAAAATTACAGGCTTTTATAGACATTCCCAGACATTTCAAATTTTTATCACAGACATTTGAAAAAAATATCTGGCATCCCTGTGTATTATCCACTGAAGGAAAAGTCGATAAAAAGAATCGATCAACCAATATAGACTCCTTTCACCGTCTGTTATGTGAGTATTTAGAAACAGCATAATTGACCGTAATTGAACTCCGGTTCGTTTCTTCTCAAGAAGATAACCAACTTATTTTCAGGGGTTCTCTGCTATGAAGACTCTATTGTTTAATGCATAGTGACTATAACAAAAAATTGCTGTTACTTTTCAATAGACTATTGTTCTCAATGTACATATACTGGCGCTCATCGCAAGTCGGTTTTTGCGTTGAAATTGTACTTTTTAAATTCCACTTTCAGAATAGAAGAGTGACTCAAAAAAAATGTAGTTATTGAAAAACCCTGGGAACGCAACTAAATTGGAAGTCTGACATATCAAGCAACAGAGCAAAGTTAGAACGTTTTTCGCAGCTTGCTGATTTGTGCCTTTCAACGGACTTGAAACGAGCGATGATAACCTTCAGAAAACATTTGGAAGCAATCTAGTTAACGGCTGTTTTCACTGTCCGAAGTCCGAAGTGTTGCTCTGGATACGGGATGAACAAACACTAATTTAACCTGGAGTGAATCCAAAATCGTACTCATAAGGTGACAATTTACTATCCTGTACTGATCTC
>JASCZW010011035.1:0-33560 GCA_034211315.2 Aedes japonicus | reverse complement strand
GTCCGCTTTGGTTAAGGAAAAGTGACGGTAGCAGTAGATGCAAATATTACAACAATAATAATTTCTGTTTACGAAGTGCGTTATTCTATCACTTTAATTCCCTAATTGTTTTTTTTTCTCAATAAATTAAATATTGTGTTTTTTTTATTTAACTTTTTTTTAAATTTAATTTATATATTAAATTTTTTTTTCTTCGGCTTATCATAAATCCCTTTTTCTTACAAAACTCTTACTGTAATAATTATACAATGAGCACTGTAATTTCTCTGTTACAATACTAAAGTGAAATGAACATGTGTTTTTTTTTTTACTTTTCCATCGATTACAGAATATAGGTGCCTATTGATATGGATATTAATAGAGAAATAAACGATGTCGAGGATCAGTAGAAGTAATTCGCTAGAGGACGTTAACTCATGTTCTTCCTCAATCCTCGACTCCCTGGCCATGGAGATTCCGCCGATATCTACAATGATGATGATGACTATGAAGACGGTATTAACGTCGCTCTGTTATCTGCGTCCGCTGTTGCTTCTAAATCCTACAAGGGGAATTATGGCAGCATAAATAAGGAAAAGGAGCTCATTGCTCCCCCTACAATCGATTCTGTTAAACATTTGGATGAGGTTCTGGAACATCGAAGGACTCTAAAACACTGGTGAAAGGCTCTGGAGCACCTGAAAGCCCTGGAACACCAAAAGGCTCTGGAGTTCCGAAAAATGGAACATCGACAGGCTGTGGAACTCCAATCTTGTCCTGGACACCCAAAGGCTCTGGAATGTTGAAGGGCCCTGAACCTCAAAAGGCCCTAGAACTCCAAAGGGCCCTCATACTTCAGTGGTCCCTAGAAATTCAATAGGCCCTGGAGCTTCAATGGGCCCTGGAACTTCAAAGGTACCTGGAATTTCCATGGGTCCTGGATTTCCTATGGCCTCGGACGCCTCAACGGGTCCTGTAACCATGATTGTCCCTGGAACTTCAAAGTACCCTCCGACAACGATGGTAGAAGCCGTTCAAAAGGATAAAAAGCCTAAAGGGTTAAATGGCGCTGCTAGAAAAAGGATGAAGCACTTCATTACTAAGGGTCATACCCCTAAAGAGGCACGTGTATTGGCTGAGAAGCCTTTTAGAATGCCTCAATCTGACCCCAGCAAACGCCGCAGAACCGCAGAACTGAGTGAATCCAACTCGAGCGATACTAATCCACCAAAGAGGGTTGCTCTTCAGACAGAAAGAGGAAATGCATCTTATGCAAAGTTCTCAGCACAATCTAGACTCGAAAGAGCCAGAACAGGAGATGCAAGAGAATCGTCAACCCCTCAGGGCGTCAAACCCTCTTACAGCGAAATATTAAATTCTAAGAGGATTGGAATTCTGCATGAAGGTTTTCCAAACAAAGAACTGACCCCGGAACAATTAAATACTATTCAAAAGGCAATTTTGAAGAAAGTAGCCGAGCAAAAAAGGAAAATCAAGCCTCAAGTTCGGGAATTGCTTTTTAGGCCTGGACACATGATACTTGTCTGCAAAATCAAGACACTGAGGACTGGTTAAAGGCGATAATCCCCAGCATTAAGCCATGGGAAGATGCTTGCCTCATAGCAGTAGAAGAAGGAAAAATACCAAAACCGGATATCGTAGTAGGATTTTTTCCACAAAGTGTAGAGGATACAAATGAAGATATCCTTACTCTTGTAGAAAGTCAAAACGAGGGACTAATGGTAGATGCTTGGAGAGTCCTAAAGAGATACACGGTCAAACTGCATCACACTGAGCTGCTCCTAACTGTTGATGCTGTGTCCATGAAAAATCTGGAAAAATGCAATTTCACTGTGGACTACAAATTTGGAGTTGCTTACTTTAGGAAAAAGTCCTCCGCAAAACAAGATAATAATAAGCGTAATCATGGTCCAACAGAAGTGCCTGTTGAAGACAATATGGTAGTGGACGACGCAGAAATGTCCAATAAAAGTTCTGGAATCCACGAAGATTCTGGGGACACTCATATGCATGAGCCGAATCAAAAATGCACAGAAGCTAATGGCAACAAAAACAGCGGTTCTGAAGACTGCCATAAGGCTACTGCTGATGTTGTAAGGTGCTCTTACATAGCGAATGAATGTCCTCCAAGAATTAGTGGAACAAAGAATGACGGAAATTCTACACTGCCCACCTTCTGCTCAGACAAAAGGTCAAACAAAGATGACCATCTACGGCGAATCACCGACTAACCAAAGGCAGCTCAATATGCCTATAAAACGGAAAAAAGGGGAAAAAAATAAGAAATGGCTAGAACAACTATAAAATTTATTCAACAAAACCTTCATCACGCAAAGGCAGCTTCAGCTATACTCAACAAAACCTTCATTAAAAATAAACTGGACGTAGCTTTTCTACAAGAGCCATGGGCGCATAACAGTAGGATATTAGGAATGCCTACACAATCGAGTAAGTTGATATACGACAATACGCAGATCACACCTAGAGCTGCGCTACTTGTCAATATTAACGCTAAAATAACTCCACTCACTGAATTCATCCACAGAGACATTGCTGCAATTTCGCTAGAGGTGCCAACAACGAAAGGAAAAACGGTGCTTTACGTGGCATCTGCATACTTTCCTGGTGATACGGATGATGCACCGCCTCCAGAAGTTGCAGCATTCGTTGCCTATTGCAGAAGCCAAAATAAGGCTTTCATCATCGGATGCGATGCAAACGCCCATCACACGATATGGAGCAGCAGCGGAATCAACAAAAGAGGTGAGTCTTTATTTGAATTCATCTCACAACATAATATTGATAGGATGTAACAAGGGAGACGCTCTCACTTTCATAAATGCAATAAGGGAAGAAGTGTTAGATCTTACACTATGTAGCCCAACACTTTCCGATCAAATTGTCAATTGGCACGTATCGGATGAAATTTCTTTGTCTGATCACAGTCAAATTTTATTTGAATTGAAAGTTAATCATCTACTCAAAGAAACTTATAGGGATCCTCGCAGAACGAATTGGGATCTGTATAGCTCAATCCTAAAGAGCCAATATGATCCTTCACGAAACAATATTGATACCATTCCAAAGTTAGAGGATGGTGCTAACTGTTTAATAGATAAAATTAATCAAGCTTACGACGCCAGCAGTCCATCAAAGGAGCGCTCCACCAACAGAGATGTTTCCTGGTGGAATGATAGGCTAGGAAAATTACGAATAAAGCTCGAAAACTATTCAATCGAGCAAAAATTACATCAAACTGGGCTCACTATAATGAGGCTTTGAGTGATTATAATAGAGAAATAAGAAGATCCAAGAGGAAAGATTGGAGGCACATGTGTGAAAACATAGAAAGCGTTCCTGAAACTGCAAGGCTTCAAAAAGTTCTCTCAAAAGACCACTCAAATGATCTCGGTATGCTTAAAAAAATGGATGGGAACTTTACTGAAAATGTCAATGAAACTCTGGTACTAATGATGCATACTCACTTCCCAGGGTCTCTTCCTACTACTGATCAACAACAAGATCTAAACTGCATACAAAGTGGCGCAACTACAGCATATGCGGTACAAAATAAACATGGCAATGACTCTGAAATCCTTAACGAGGTGCCTGCAAATTTAGTAAATAAGATTTTTACTTACTCAAAAATTGAATGGGCCATTGACTCATTTAGTCCCTTCAAATCTTCTGGTCCAGACGGAATTTCTGACTTAAACAGACTATTCAAAGCCAGTTTCTTACTGGGATACATCCCAAAAAGTGGAGGCAAGTCAGAGTAGTATTTACACCGAAGGCAAAGTCTTCACCAAAGTCATTTAGGCCTATAAGTTTATCATCAATATTGTTGAAATTAATGGAAAAACTTATTGATGAATATGTTAAATCTGAGATACTAACCAATAATCCATTATCAAAAGCACAATTCGCTTATCAGACAGGTAAATCAACTGTAACAGCCCTTCACATTCTAGTTAAAAAAATAGCAAAGTCCTTCACTGCTAAGGAAATTCTGTTGGCAGCGTTTCTTGACATCGAAGGTGCTTTTGATAATGCCTCCTTCCACTCGATGATAAGAGCTATGAGAAATCGTGGCTTCAACAATAAAATAATTAATTGGATTGTTGAAATGCTATCCAAAAGAGAAATATCAGCAAATCTTGGAGGCTCAGAGGTGAAAGTAACTGCTGTAAAAGGCTGTCCTCAAGGGGGCGTCTTGTCTCCCCTCCTATGGTCTCTTGTTGTTGATGATCTCCTTGTAAAACTAAAGTTTAAAGGATTTGAAATAATTGGCTTTGCGGACGACATTGTCATTATAGTCCGTGGTAAATACGACACTATCATGTTTGAGAGAATGCAAATAGCATTATCATACACACTATTGTGGTGCAAAACCGAGGGATTAAATATCAATCCCAAAAAAACGACAATCGTACCTTTTACTAAAAAACGGAAAATCTCCTTCACTGACCTTAAACTAGGAGGCGTTAAACTGTCTTTATCTTCAGAGGTCAAATATTTAGGCGTAACTTTAGATAAGCATCTTTGCTGGAACAGTCATATTGACCAACAAATACGAAAGGCAACCAATGCCTTCTGGATCTGTAAAAGAACTTTTGGAAAGAAATGGGGCCTTAAGCCTAACATGATTCACTGGATATATTCAACTATAGTCAAGCCCAGAATCACGTATGCCTCGCTTATCTGGTGGCCGAAGACTATACAAATAAAGGCTCAAGAGAAACTGAACTAGCTGCAAAGGCTTGCTACTATCTCTAGAACTGGGGCAATGCATAGTACTCCTTCAAAAGCACTAGATGCTCTACTCAACATTCTTCCTTCCCAATTTATACTACAGGATGCGGAAAAAAATGCTCTAAGGCTCAAACGGTGCATGAATTTCTTCGATGGAGATCTTATTGGACACTTGAGTATCCTAAAAGAGTTTTCGATAAATCTATTAATATTGATAAGTGAAGATTGTATGCTTAGGAGAAACTACTTCAATCATAAATTCACAGTCCATGCAGCTACTCGTGCTGATTGGGATAAAAGAGAACCGGGTTTTCGTCCGGGCTCAACAATCTTCTATACAGATGGTTCAAAGCAAAATAAATAGTTTGGTAGGGGCTGGTATAACTGGTCCTGGGATAAACTTGTATGTGGCAATGGGAAAATATCCCACAGTGTTTCAAGCTGAAATATATGCCATACTGGAATGTGCATCAATCTGTATGAAAAGAAATTATAAAAATGCAAACATATGCATTTTTTCAGATAGCCAAGCAGCTCTGAATTCTTTAAAGTCAAAAACATTCACATCTAAACTGGTGTGGGAATGCGCACAATTTTTACAGCAATTGTCCTGTTCGAACATGGTTAAACTCTATTGGGTTCCTGTGCGGAATTGAAGGAAACGTAAAAGCTGATCAGATGGCAAAAATAGGGTCATTAATGCAATTCATAGGGCCCGAACCATTTACTGGTTTATCTTCTTGCGCCTTAAACGTAGAACTAAAGAACTGGGAAAAGGACAAAGTACAGGCTATCTGGAATAGTACCTCCAATGCCCGGCAATCCAAACAGTTCATTAAGCCTAACGCTTCTCATACGAAAAAGTTACTTAAACTTTCGAAACACGACTTGAGAACATACACTGGTTTGATAACTGGACATTGTCCGAGTAAATATCACCTGAAAATCATCGGTAAACTTCATGAAGATAAATGCCGCTTTTGTGGATTAGAGAGGGAAAGCTCTAAGCATTTAATGTGCGACTGTGTTGCGCTATTCAATAAACGATGCAGGTTTTTTGACAAGGGGCTCATTGAACCCTGTGAGGTCTGGAACGCTGCTCCCAATCAAGTAGTACACTTCATAAGAAATGTAGTACCTGCTTGGGAAAATTGCCTACTGCCGTAGTGGTAGTTACTACTTACCATTGCGATAATATGGCATAATTAAAAAGGAGGACACGCCACAACAAATCAAATCAATGATCGCAGTGGCAATACGTCCCCAATAAGGGGGAAAAAATGCTGTCCTTATTCTTGGTTCAAATCGACCCTCACGCGTAATTTCAAATAATTGTTTGGTTTCCCAATGATGTGAAGCAATATAATACTTTCTTGATGGCCCTTGAGCATCCCTTCTGTTCGTATGAATCGGTACCTATATTTAAGTTTATTGTTGTGCATCTGCTTGAAACCAAATTAGAGCCGAATAACCTGATAACAAAGATGAATAAGAATTCAGCTTATTTAAATAAATCCTGTTGCCAACCAAACCCTTTCATTAATTATCCTAAAGGGTGATACGGTCAAAATTTGGTCAAGGGAAAACGCGTGTAAATCGGTGAAATCGTTTATTTAAAAAATCAAATTAAATGGCTTTTTCAAGTTCAATTAGTATTAAATTCAGGAAAAATATTCAGTTAGGCTTCCGCTTTTCCAAATCCGAATTACCGGGCCTTGCATGCAGCCCCTGCCATCAGATTTTTGTACAGCGTACAGCCATGTCCACCTTCTTCGCCGCAGAAAGCCAGTTTGCCTTGAACCTGCTGCTCGTCCTAAGCAGTTTTTTTGGTCTTCTTTAGGTTCCGCTTGACAATAGCCAGCCATTTCTCAGTTCGGGCGGAGCTCTGGCGTTTTGGGAGGTTCTTGTCGCTCGGGAACCACCTGCACGTTGTTGGCGGCGTACCACCACTCTCCATGGCCTTTTTACCGTAATGGCAAGATGCCAAAATCCGGCCAAAACAGTACGGAACAACCGTGTTCTTCAGGAAAGGCGGCAGACGTTTATTCAAACACTCTTTCACGTAAATTTCTTGGTTGACGGTCCCGGAAGCTATGAAAATGCTGCTTTTCAAGCCACGGGTACAGATGGACTTGCCAAACCAGATGTTTCTTTGCGAACTTTGACAGTTTCGTGTGCTTGAAAATATCTGCTACCTTTCCCCTTCCATACCTGCCGCATGAAACTCCTGTCCCGGAAGCTGCTTGTAGTCGGCTTTTGACGTAGGTTTGTCGTCCATTACCACGCAGTCAAACTTCGTCAGCATCGTCGTGTACAGCCTCCGGGATCACGCTTTGGCCGTCGTATTTTGTTTATCATCGCGATTTGGATTTGGTCACTACCTTCTTGTAAGTCGATAATCCGGCTTCGTTTTTGGCTCGATCGCGGTTGCTGAGACGATACACCCGGCTTGTTTGCGGCATCTCGGAGAGATGAGGTTAGGGGTTTCACGCTTGAAACTACCGGCAACTCTCTTTTTCGTCTCAGCGGCTTCCGGTTTTCGATTTCCCCCGATCCAGACTTCCTGGCTGTCGACAAACGTTCCCCAAAACACTTTAATTACATTTGTAACGGTTGGTTTGGCAACTTTAGCTTGATTTTGCCAACTTTGCGTGCAAGTAGCTCGGATTTTTCGCGATGCGCGAGCCAAAGAATTTTGATACGCTGCTCTTCTTGGCTTGGACGGCATTTTGACAACTGAAGAGTGAATTCCAAAAATCAAAATAGGAGCAACGTGCGTACACACACACCTTCAAAATTAGGGGTGTTCAGGTTTTCAAGTCACAAGCGATTGAAAGAAATACGTCAAATTGATATTGACCAAATTTTGACCGTATCGCCCTTTAGTGATATATCTTGGTTTCCAATAAATCGAATATCACGTCAGCACATTCCTACCCTTTAATTATTTGATCTCCGCTCTGGCGAAGCTGGCACTGTTTTGCCTTAGTTTTTGATCACCTCTCTCAACAATTTGATTCTCAGTGTAATAGTAGTAGTTATAGTAATAGTTCTCAGTGTTATGAGTTACAGCTGATCTAGCAATAATGAAGTAGCAACATCAGGTGGTCAATCATGCTCATGCTGATGTTCACGTAATGTTCAATTCCGGGCAGTTTTCGAAGTCGATTATCACTATCTAGCATGCCGCAATCAGCACGTAAATTTTAACATAAGCTTGATTTACGGTAAACAACCGTAGCACATATATTTTAAATGTGGAAAAATTGACGCAGCACAGTACTTTAACTCTCCGCATCAGACAAACGCATACTGTCAGTTTATCACATCCCGCATGCCTTTCGCAGTGACCCAGTTTTCCAACTCTTCTCGTGCGGAAATAGCCTTCATCAATATCACCATAAAAATTCCCACCCCCCGTTCGTTCGTCGACCCTCCATTATCACTAGCGCCTAGAACTTCGCTTCGAAGCATGATAATCATTCTCCCATTTAGTTACCCCATTCGCGGAACAACAGATCATCATAGCAGATATGCGAAATATCAATAAGCATCGTCGTATTTGCTCCATTTTTTCGCCTCCTCCCTGCTTGGCTCAGCCCGAGTGGGCGGGGGAAAACCCCGCTCTCCCCTCTCTCTTTTATTTTCCTAACCCACCGTCTCGGGTGTGCCGGTTCGCCGAGCTCAGGTTTAATGATGATCCTAGGCGAAATCGAAACCCACAGACATCCTCCTCCGTCGGAATAAAGCAATATGCCTCGAAGGCGAAGTTCAATATCAATATAAAGCTCATCGCAATAAGTAGAACGAATTTGATTGCCGCTGCCTGCCATCTCAGCTAAGCTGTTGCTTGCTGACGTCGAATGTTCTTGTCGGTGATTACGGAGCCCCAATTTAGTGGAGATGTCGACGATGATTACGCCGAAGAGGGGTGTGCCGGGGTGTGAGTGAGGTTTATTGATTTTCTGCCTGTTGCTTCTCGGCTCTGTGTTTCACTGCGATCATTGATGAATTACCGGAAAATTTTGCAAATTAATCGCAATGGGTATGTAAATTTGACTTGTTGCTCGCGGGCATCGTCGATCGCTCTGGAAACGACGAAGAAGCGCGCGTCTTGCCTTGGTGATGCCTCGAGTGCGCGATGATTGGCCTACTCGTGGAGGGTTTATTGAATAATGGTGATGAAGCGAAATGCTCAGCCCCCGTCTTTGGCCGCGGAGGATGCAAATGATGATGATGATGATGATGGTGATGACGAGGGAAATCGCTCAAATGCAAAGCTTCGTTGTCGCGTTGTGCTCTGGGGTGACTTCATTTTCCGGTAAAGCGTTCCACCATTAGAATTATGCTTAAGGGCATAGCGTCTGCTTCCTCTGCAGTCAACTGGAAAATGTAAGATTCTATTACGTATTTGCATAGAAATTATGAAGAATTCGTATTGCTTCAACGCTTGAACAATTTTTTTAAAAACCTTGTTATGTTAGATAAATTGTTTTTCCATATCCCATGCGGCTTGTCGTGCCGCAAGGGCTCAGTATGGATTCTAGGTCAAGATCCGAAGCTAAGGGACAGTTCCATTGCAGAAATATTACATCAAGTGGTTTTTCCACCTGCTACAGAGGGTCGTGTGTCTGGAGGTCACATTGAGAAGGTTATCCAAGTTGTGGATATACTGTCTTTTGCAGGATGTATTAAAGGTGTCTAGTTCTAGTTGTAAAATAGTTTAAAATTTAAAATTAATGTTTTTTCTCATTGTTGTCATACATTATCTAAATTTTCTGGTTCATAATGGATGAGCAAATTTTGCTATAATTGGAACAAAACAGCAGTCAGTTGATATTATAATATCCTTTCACTGTATATTATCTTATATGACATTGTTTATCCATTACCATTGCCATTCATAATATCATTATTATCATCATTGTTATCATTACTTGTGTTTTCGTGATTTATATATTTACATAAAAATAATTTTATAATTTTTACCTAATAGCACAGAGAACAGACATTTAGGCTCAATATTTTTTTTCCTCTTTACTATGTAAATTTTTAAAAGCAAAACGTAGGAAAAACAACGCCGCCTAGTCTAGGTTTCACCAAACTAAAATTGACAGACTATCAAATGTCGAAGCGAGCAAGTGGCGCCATCAACATACGATTCACCAAAATTAACAGAAACGAGATGTTATTTAAATACAGCAGTTACAGAAATTTACACACAGCGGGCAGCTTGGATGTCTGATCTCTGTGCTAATAGGTTATATATACTTTTAATTATTATATCTTACAAGCTGAACCCGGTGCGTGCGCTGCTACGCTTGCAGCTAAATGAAGGAACATTTAATGTAACTGGCACTTTTATGTTTTTTTTTTTCGGAATGAGTTATTTTTTTTCTTGGTAAGCAGAGGTTAAAACTTCTATCAAAACATGCTTCTTACCTGAGAAATACACGTTTTGTGTTTAAGTATCCTGGATAATTCTCATTTTTGGTAGAAATTTGTGTTTCATTTGTATGGGAGCCTTCCCTTCCAGAGGGGGTGGTTTCTCAAACCACCATACAATGATTGCCTTTAAAACCACAAATTTGGTTCCATTAACTTAATAAGTTCTCGAGTTATTCAGAAATTTGTGTTTCATTTGTATGGAAACCCCCCTCCCGCCCCTTTCCAGATGGCGAAGGAGTCTCAAACTTCCGTAGAAACATTTATCTCCTCTAAAAACCTCCACATTTTCGAGTTATGCACAAATTTGTATTTCATTTGTATGAGACCCCTTCTCTAACAGAGAGCGGAGGGGTCTTGATTTACCTTAGAAACATTTCTTGCATTCAAAAACCTCTACCTGCCAAATTTGGCTCCATTTACTTGATTAGCTCTCGAGTTATGTAGAAGTTTTTGTTTCATTTGTATGGGAGCACCGCCCCCAACCTAACAGAGAGAGAAGAGGGCCCTTTAAAATCCCCGCATGCCAAATTTGGTTCCATTTGCTTTATTAGATCTAGAGTTATGAAGAAATTACAGTTTCATTTGTATGACAGCATCCCTTCTGTGAGAGGGGAGGGGTCTCAAACCACCATAAAAACATTTTTCTCCTCCAGAAAACCCCACATGTCAAATTTGGTTCCATTTGCTTGATTAGTTTTTGAGATATGCAGAAACTTCTGTTTCATTTGTAGAGAGCCTCCCTTTCTAGAGAGGGGGGTGGGTCTTTGACTACCATAGAAACATTGCTTGCTTCCAAAAACTTCTGCATGCTAAATTTGGGTTCCTTTGCTTGATCAGTTCTCGAGTTATGCAGAAATTAGTGCTTCACTTGTATGGGAGCCCCCCTTTGCTGAGAAGGGAGGGGTTTCAAACGATCATAAGAACCTTCCAGTGTCCAAGAAGAATCCAACAAAGCAAAAATCTTGCCAAACAGTCCTTCCGCTCGCGGGTTAAATCGTGACAAAGGAAACCCCAACTCATTTTAATTTATATTGATGTGTCCAATTATCATTTTGATCCTCGTTCTCCTCTTATGAATTAGAAGTATCTAGTGCATTGATTTTTTTCCGTGTCGGGTTTCTTCATCACTGGGACCAGTTTTTAAATCTGTTGTGATATATTTCCCTTTTTGCTTTAGTTATTGTCAGCATGACTTATCACTATCGCTAGAAGTGATCGCCAATGTTTGACTTTAACCGAAGGCTACTTTATCAGAAAGACTGGCAGCTCTTCACGTTTCCCATACAAACAGGCCTATGACAAGGACCACTTTTTCACGTAGACAACATCTCAGCAAGCTCAGCTGTCAAAATAATGTCAACATTGCAAGTTGTGTTTGTTGTAGCTCGTTACGTTTTGTCTGTTGTTGTTCGTTTTCGTTGTGCATGTTATACAAAGCAGAAAGATCGCTTTGTGTGGTGTTTTCCATCAAAACAAACAACCAAAACAAATTATTAGACTTCGATTTGGCAGCTAACAGCGGGCCCAAATCAATTTGGGCCCAGGACATCCTGTCTACTGTCAATCACTGCTATTCATATAAGCTTGTCAATGGCCTGCATTCAAATGTCTACCGTCACTGAATACAGCTCCTCTATCTAGCAAGGGTAGAAGCTCAGTATATATGTGTTAGTAATTCTCTTCGAACAAAAAGACGTATACGTGTGACTTCATGTCAGTGAAACATAAGAACAATAACACAAAAAATCATCTGTTGTCAAAGTGTGTTGCTGTCTGTTAAACCTTTTTTATTAGAAAGAGTTGTGGAATTCGTGCAAATATATCGTACTAATTTGCATCACAGCAACACGATCAATGATGAGCATGGTCGCAGTAAGCCAACGAATCGAAATAGCTGCAATGAATTGTCAACAACTCAGCCTGAATAAAGAATAAATCAGTCAAATTAAGAAGAACAGAATACACGTCAGCTCGTCGTAATTTGGATGCATCCCGTTCTGGTTTTGTTTAGATTACTACACCACTGTGTCTAGAGGAACCAACTGGCTGACACCGTTAACTGGATGGAGAACTTGCCCCGTTTAAAAACCGAAGCTTTAAAAGTTGATTGCAGGTTATGTTTAAACCCCAATGATGTCATGACATAAAACAAACTAAAAATACACTATCAATGCGAATTAGACAGGTCTTTCAAAAAACGACTAAACTTACGACGAAGCATCTGGCGAGTCACGTTGAAATCAAACAAGGCGGAAACCCTGTTAAAGAGTCTTTGTAAACCACCAATTGCGCCAAACATACTATAATTGGTTCGCTGTGGAGGTAACCGCAGCATCAAACTAAAGGGTGTCCACGATGAAATTGCCACACTATGAAATTGCTCGAACTTTTTACCCGTTGGGTAGAATTTAATGAAAATTTGGGTGGATTTAGTTCATAGTGCATTATTTACATCCTGCAAGTTTTAAAGTCCTGTGATCAATGGATCGCGGAAATGGAGTCGAAAGAACAGCTCGTGCGTGATAAAATCTTGCGCATTCATCACGAGAGCAAGGATCTCTCGCATCGTTCCATCGCTAAAACGTTGGAAATCGCGAATTCCACGGTGTCGCGAGTGATTAAGCGGTTCGAGGAACGGTTGACCACCGATCGGAAGCCCAGAAGTGAAGGAAAAAGTATTCCGTACAACACCAAAAATCACAACCGCGTAGTTGGGGCCATCAACCGAAATCCGAACGCCTCCGTTCGGAATGTGGCTAAGAAGCTGCACCTAAGCTGAAGTTTTGTCCAGAAGGCCAAAACTAAGGCTGGGCTTCGAACGTTCAAGGTACAAAAGGCCCCTAATCGCGACGAGAAGCAGAACAAGTCCGCCAAAACCCGTGCCAGGAAGTTGTACCTCAACATGCTGACGAAAGTTGAATGCTGCATCATGGACGACGAAACATATGTGAAGGCCGACTTCAAACAGATCCCTGGCAACTTGTTTTTCACGGCCAAGGATAAGTTCAGCGTTCCGGAGCATGTCCGCACTCAGAAGATGTCCAAATTTGCGAAGAAATTCCTGGTTTGGCAAGCCATCTGCACGTGCGGGAAGCGGAGTGCATCTTTCGTGACCCAGGACGCGGTGAACGGACAGGTGTACATAAAAGAGTACCTCCAGAAACGGCTGCTTCCTCACCTGAAGGCCCACAACGTCCCAACAATCTTCTGACCGGATTTGGCCTCATGCCACTACTCCAAGGACGTGCTGAAGTGGTATGCACAATAAGGTCAATATCGTGCAGAAAATGTTCAACCCTCCCAACACACCGGAGCTTCGCCCCACCGAGAAGTACTGGGCGATTATGAAGCAGCACCTTCTTAAACGACCTAAGGTAGTGAAGACAGTCGAGGAACTGAAGAAAGAATGGGTTTACATGCAAAAAACGGTTGATTCACAGGTTGTGCAGAATCTTATGGCCGGGGTTAAGGCCAAGGTGCGGGCATTTGCGTATGGACTGTAAATAAAATACGAGTAAAATGGTAAAATGAGGTTTAATAGTTATTTCTCAATCCCTGAAAATTTGATGGCAATCGGATGAAAACTCGAATTTTGCGAATCAATTTTGTGTGTGGCAATTTCATCGTGGACACCCTTTAGTGTGTAGATTTGACATAAATTTGATCTTTCATGTAAATTTAGGCCGGATATCGCTGGACTCAGATCTGTACGAAAAAATGCATACAATATTGTATGCTGGAAGAAAGATTGCAAACAATGTTGCTTACCCTTGCTTGGATTGCAATTAAGCGAGGGAACATTTTACACGTCTTTTTAAATTCATAATTTGTGTGTGTGTAGAGAGATGAATCAATGATTCAGTACACGCAATTTACCCGTAGAAACTACAATTTGGAGGGTGAAATTAACCGCAAACAGCAACAATATTCACCTGAATATAAATGCGTTTGATTTTACGATGCCTGCGATTAGATCAACCATCGTGCGGTTGATATCAACATGAGGTCTGTCAAATATACCACAAATGTTGAAAGTTGTACCACAAAACGTGATAAATTTAACTGAAATTTCATGGTTGATGTGAAAATAGGCAGAGTCGCAGGGGGTTAGCCAGTCTGCCACGTTGTGTTTGTGTTCCAGTGTGTCGGAATGTGTTTCGGTGTTTCTACATATCTGTCCATACTACAATCAGAAATTTATGCTTATTGGCAACCACGGTTCCATTTGACATTTAAAACATGCACATTTTTGAAAAATAACAGTTTCGTTGTCCTACGTGAGCAATGCTGTCATGCCATAATAGTGAGCTGACTCAAGTTCATTCACTTTCTCTATTCTCTAACACCGAGTTTTTCCTCCTCCCCCCAAAACAAGAAGAACGCAGCAAACGATCACAACCATAAACTGTAATTAATCATCGTAATAATCGTTTATTTTGCTCACATCTACCCATCATAAACGAGTTTATCCTTCTAAGTAATTTAGTTCTGTGCCCCCACCTTCACCCAGCAAGTTCCGACCAAATTTAATGCTCCGCCTTGTAGGTCCGTGGTCCGTGGCTGCTGGAATGCGAAAATTAATTAAATTGTTGGGTAATTAATGTTTCGAAGAGTTTGCTCTGCTGGCACGCCGGAACCACTGGGAATTGATTTTATGCTGAACCATTTCCATTCCAGAGGAAATTTCAGCCGGATACCGCGTATCACCGGGAGATTAAAGGTGAATAATTCAACTATATATTCGAAGAGAGATAATCTCTTCATCCGCAGCGCTGATCCTGTTTCAAGCGCCTGTTCAAATTTACGAATTTAATGCCCTAACCCGCGCTTCCAGACACCATCTTTCAAACAGTGCTGTCAAGTGGAAATGTAAAATTAAAACTGACCCAAGCAAATACTGTGGCTCGCAGCGGTGGGACTGGATTTTCTTGAGTAAAGAACCGGACGCAAACCGCAAAAACCATCACTCCAAAAGCGCACCAAATCAGAAGCTCGTGGAAAAAAGTGGTCTCCTCAGCGAAAAAAAAAAAACGGGGAAAGAAAACAGAACGCAAAGCGAAACGACCCAAAGCATGGGAAAAATTAACATGAAAAGATACGGAAAAGTGGCTGAGTCCCAAAGCAAATATCTCATTCCCAGGACGCTTTGAAATTTGCTTAAAAATGGTAAATTCATCCACCTTTTGGGTGATCTGATCCTTCTTAAAATCTGTATCCACATTAATCCGGACAACTTCAAATCATTGTAACTTTTGAAATATTGCACGTAGGAATGAAAAATTTCACTGTGGTATAGCTGAGAGTCTATGATGAAAAAGACTATGATTGATGTTTACATTTCATGTTTAGTATTCAAGATGGCGACGAAAGAAAAACAAGTGCGCGAGCGAATTTTGTACGGGTGTACGGCAAGTCCTGACTTGTCAATACGGGACCTAGCAAAAACATTGGATTTGCCTAAATCCACTGTTCACGATGTGCTCAAATCTTTTTCTGAACGTTTAACGGTGGAGAGGAAACCGAGAAGTGACAAAAACATTGGACGCGCTGGATCGAAAGGTGAATAGGATATTATCGAAAAACCCAAATCTCTCCATTCGAACGGTGGCTCGTAAAACAGGGATGTCGCCTGGTTTCGTCCAAAAATCAAAACAACGTTTGGGACTTAAGTCGTATAAAGTAAAAACAGTTCCAAATCGCAACGACAAACAGAACTTGGCAGCAAAATCACGGGCTCGACGTTTGTACTGCGAATATTTGACGAAGTTTTCATGCGTTGTTATGGACGATGAAACTTATGTCCTGGAGGATTTCAAGCAGCTTCCAGGGCTGGCTTTTTATTCTACTATGGCCAGAAATGCTACAGCTGAGCATTTCAGAACGAAGAAGGCATCGAAATTTCCCAAAAAATACCTTGTGTGGCAAGCGATTTGCACGTGTGGCAAAAAGAGTAAATCATTCGTCACTACAGGCACAATTAACAAGGAGATCTACCAGAAAGAGTGTCTGTAGAAACGATTGCTATCCTTCATCAAAAGTCACAAAGAAAAACCTTGGTTCTGGTCCGATTTGGCATCATGCCACTATGCTAAAACAAGCAAATCAAGTGAACATTGTACCAAAAATCTCAAATCCGCCGAATTGCCCAGAGCTACGACCAATCGAGAGATACTTGGGCTCTGATGAAGCGGAAGCTTTCTGGAAAGAAGCAAGGAATCAAAGTCATCAAACACTTCCAGCAAATTTGGACAAAGACGGCTTCTGCGATTTCTGAAGTGTCTGTACAAACCCTAATGGACGGAGTTAAGCGCAAAGTTCGAAAATTTTATGCAAATACCAAAAATCTATGCTTTGTCTTCACGAATTGTTAAAACACATCCCCTGAATATGAAATAAATAACTACGACGGAAATATAATGCGAAGGTTATGTTTTATTTATGTTTTAGGTGTCCGAATTATTGCGGATACAGACCTTAGGCATTCACTCTTGTGGACCTTTTGGTCAAGTGTGGGAAGAAATGAAAAATTAGAAGTTACCAATGAGTTTCTTGAGATGCTGAGGAAAATACAGCAAACATCCAATTCACAAGACTTGATTTTTTTTACAAGAATAGTTCATGTGCGGATACTCAAAGAAGAAAATAATGAATTTTATCTGACGCGATATTGTTCAAAATATGTCATACACATATAATAAGAAACATTTAATTTTCTTCGTTATCTAATGCACATGAAGGAAATGCTAGATTTGGCATGAATTAATGAGATCTTTCATGTAAATTTATCCAAATATCGCTGGAATCAGGTATGTTGTATGCAAGATTGCCAATGTATGGAAGATAGTAGTGTTGTATGCTGTATGAAAGATTGCAAACAAGTACGTTGTTTACGCTTTCTTTGACTTGAAATTAAACGAGGGGAAATTTAACGCATTTGCAAAATTTATTATTGTTTTTCAGTGTGCAACAGACCTAATTTCTGCGATTCCTGGCTTAAATTTACATGAAATATTCTTTTTTCTTTGTGTGTATACGAACGTCAATGTTTGTTGCTACACGCAAAAAACCGCAGTGGAAACTACCATATCGAGGGTTTAATTGGATCAACCATGGTGCGGTTGATATCAATATGTGGTCTGGCAAATATACCACAAACGTTGAAGGTTTTACCATAAACGTAATAAATTTGATTGAAATTTCATGGTAGTATTTACAACAAGATTTTTTTCTGTGTATGAAACACGACTTGTACTTTGTTTTCACATAGGTAAATCTATTTTTCGATTTTGACGACGGTCCAGGTCTCGAATCAAAACTATTTTTCCCCAAGCACTATCCATGTCCACCGCTCTGTAAGAAGAGTAAAAAGATGAAAAACTGAACGTGGAATGTATAATTAGGACTTGGTTCTCAGTCGACTCTTTTTGAAAGCGGAAGTCAAGACAACATGTCAACCACACCGCACCGTTACTGAGGCCCACTTTTGCTCGAGTGGACACAGGATTTCATGTGGAAAATGCTTCGCTGAATGTCTTGGGTTGAAGAGATCTATGCCGTTTGCACGGTGCAAATAAAAGACTTCTTTGCATTAAAAATTCTGTCACTGAACTTCTAAAGTCCTTTGAATTTTCGCTGCGTATGATATTAGTTAATATGAGCACTGCTTGAATTCCTGTGATTGAGGATACTAAACCTTATTTTATCTGAAACCGAAACTATTTCATAGTTTAGATACCACCCAGGTAACCAGTAAGCATTAGTATATGCAGTAAATCAAGCCTTAATCTGCATTCTAGATGCTACAAGCATTATATTAGCATTATATCAGCATCTTAAATGCTATTTGTTGTTAAGTTACATTTCAAATGCGATTTAAGTGCTTGTAGCCTGCTAGGACAGGACCTGCCAGCTCAGAGAGAGATGACCTCTTATAAATTTATGATTGCTATGATACGGAGGTCGCTCCAATGTTGCCAGATATGTTTACACAGTAGTCCCATTGAAAATAAAGTAATTAAAAAAAATTGTCGTTCGGGAAATGAAGCAGCATCAAACTAAACATTGAATTTCATTGCTACTTACGCTGCAAATTCTGCTGTGGGGAGAAAGCTTGAGCAAGAGAATGTCTTCCTCGGTTGCGTTCCCAATGCAGGCCTTCACTCATTCTCGGCGAACGATCTCTCGGGAACCGATGGAAATGGAGACCCGGATGTGACACGTCACTGCGATCACAATTTATCGCTTTGCACTTCATTTCGAACAGATTTGAAATAAATCACTTCAAAAGTGTACTCTTATTTCCGCATTTGTTCTAGTTGTCACAAACAAAAATGGTGAAAAAGCAGTGACTACTAGCAACACCGCCAAACCAACAACAAACTGCCTGCTTGTAACATAAAAAAATTGCGAAAGAAGAGAAAAGTCAAATTGGGTGAAGTAATTGAGAAGAAAAAGAGGAAAAAAGCAAATATTGTAGAAGATATATATTCGAAAAACATAGAGATATAAGCAGATCGTATATATTTCGAAAATAAGCTAAAGAATAGAAACTGCAGAAGGGGAAAATATGAATAAAAACTGGAGAAGATAATTTGTAAATGAGGAGTGGAAAATGCAGAATGGAAAAAGAAAAGCAACGCAAAGTAAAAAAAGAAGAAAATAAGCCAAGTGAAAAAAGTGACACGATGTTTACAAAAGAAGCAGAAAAGAGACACTGTGGATGAGAATGAGGAATGAGAAAGAGTTAGGAATGAAAGAAGAAGAGAATCACAACAAGCCGTGCTTTGAAACTGACGTGTTTTGTTTCTGCTGCGTTGTTTTCCCAAATTCATCAATATTTCTTTATTTAACCAGTATGAAAAGTGGAATTATAAAATATCCGAGTGCAACACGTTGTGAATGAAATCGATTCCCATTGAACATGTGTGAAGGTCGTATTTCTTGAGTTGAATTGCACGTCGGTAGGTTTTTCCCCTATTTCTAGTTTTTTAGTGCTTTACTCTCGCACCCGGTTGATCTTTCCAGCATCAGATAAGGAACATTGTTGAGGTTGTTTTGTATTATCGAGAATGAACCTCAAGAATATACTCGTCAGGATCAAGAATATCAATTTTTAGCAGAGAGACCCTGCCCCCCCCTCTCTCTCTCTCTCACACACACACACACACACACACACTCACACACACACACACACACACACACACACACACACACACACACACACACACACACACACACACAAACCTTGGCAGGCCTCCGGAAACGTTCGGAGTTTGGCACCTTAAGTGGTGGGTTGTAGGGTCAGATGTTACATTCCTGACTTACACCGATCCGGCTCTGAACATGCTCCCCATGAACGACCGTGTCAACCATAGCATGGCCTCCTTGATTTAAATATAACTATGGGGTCACGTTAGGCGACTATCTACATAGCGGTTTGGAGGGGGGGCTCAACAAAATTGAGGACAACGGAGGAAAAAAAAACAAAAAAGATGAAAAAAAAAAAAAAAAAAACGACGATGGTAAAACGCCAGACAACGGAGACGGAGGAGCGATAGTGTTCGCAAGAAGCGGAAAGTATTAGCAGGTCACAAGGGTTTACCCCGCAACACAGCAGTAGCACAAATCGAGGGGACAATACTGGGAAGAAAGACGCGATGGAGGTAGTCAGAAACCGGATCGTTGAACTCCATGATTATCTAAAGGACAGGCACAAAGTCCCCAAAGAAACCAAAGAGATGGTAACGCGTGTCAAATCGGACGTGATTGCAGCCAAACGCGAGCAGGACGCACTGAGGATGACAGCAGAGACTGCCGAAAAGGACAGCGAAAAGGCAACGGAGAAGGCAACGGTTCAAGCACTTACGACGCCGAAGAAACCCCAGAATCAAAACTCGGAGAAAAGAAAAAGGGACACACCAAGAGATGAGGAGGAGCTGAAAAAGCTCAAAAATGACGAGAAGAAATGTAAAGGCAGTGAATGGTGCACTGTCAGCAACCAGAAAGACAAAAATAATAAAAAAAATCAGCAAGTGAAAACGTCAGGAGATGAGAAGAAGCTGATGCCTAGGCCTTTTCGGGAGCGAAATAAGGGCGGCGTTCTAATTTTTTAGGTAAAAAGTGATACGACGTACGCTGAACTCCTCTGAAAAGTGAAAGCTGATCCGGAGTTGAAGGACCTAGGGGAGAAGGTGGTGAAAACCAGGTGCAAACAGGAAGGTGAGATGCTCTTCCTTCCATCAAGAGCACAGCCTACAAGACGCTCGTCGCAAAGTCTCTTGGTGAGCAGGCGTTAGTTAGAGCTCTCCACAGAAGACTGTGATCAAGTCCAAGGATCCTGACTAGATCACAACAGAAGACGAGCAAAGGAGGGTGCTGAAGTGCTACTGCAATTTTTGACATGCACCAATGACGATCCGGTCGAGGAAGGCGTATGGTGGCTCACAGACGGCGGCGATTCGTCTGCCGACAGCTGCAGCCAACAAGCTGATGGAGTCGGGTCGAGTAAAAGTTGGGTGGTTGGTGTGCTCACTGAGAGTCGTCCGTCGAGTCCCAAAGAATTTGGAGAGATGCTTTAAGTGCATGGGGTTTGGTCACCAAGCGAGGAACTGCAAAGGTCCTGACAGATCTGATTTGTGCGAGAGATGCGGGTAGAAGGGTAATTTAGCAAGAGACTGCACGAAGCAACCGAGATGCATGCTTTGCAAAAAGGAGGACGGACACGACCACAAGACGGGGCTACAGATGCCCTGTATATAAAAAGGCAACAGCAGGTCGACAGTAAAAGAGGTAACCCAAATAACCCCCAATCATTGCGACATAGCACAGTAACTGCTGTGGCAGTCAACAACAGAAACAAAATGTCGCAATCGGTTAAGAGTCACCATGGAACAGCTCCACGAGATGCTGGATGCACTGACCGTAAAGCTCATCGGAAGAAGCCCAGTCGTCATCGGAGGAGACTTCAATGCTTGTGCTGTGGAGTGGGGCAGCAGATGCACCAACTCTAGAAGGTGCAGCCTGCTAGAAGCTCTGGCATAAGTGGAAGTTACACTATCGGACGTAGGTTCTGCCAGCACTTTTCGCAAGGACGGTCGTGATTCCATCATCGATGTTACCTTCTGTGGTCAGTCGCTGATGGAATGAATATATCCATAGCGACCATCTGGCGATGCCGTATAGCATCGGCCAGCAAGATCCTGTTGCAACGCGAAGGTCTTCGACAAAGAACTCTTTGTTGAGGTACTTCGGTTCGACAACGAATTCGAGGGCATGCGACGCAACAATGCCTAGAAAACTGGAGCCGAGGAACAAGCGGTGCCAAGCCTCCTGGTCAAATGAGCAGCTAAGCATCCTTCTATCTAATTGTCTCAGAGCCAGAAGACGTGTCCAGAGAGCGAAAACCCCAGCAAACAGAGAGGTGAATAGGGTGGTGTTCCGAGCGGCCAGGGCTGAATTAAAACTAGAGATAAGACTGAGCAAGACGAACTGCTATAAGGAGCTGTGCTGAGCCGGGGCGATGCGTACCGTAATGTCATGGCGAAGATCAAAGGCTCATAAATGGCTGCAGATTTATGTTCAGCAAAACTGACAGTTATCGTAGATGGACTTTTCCCAACGCATGATCCAACGACGTGGCCACGTACACCGTACGGCGAGGAAGAGAGATGTTACGTCCCGATCAAAGAGATCGTGGCAGTGACAAAAGGGCTTAAGCTGAAGAAGGCACCTGGACCGGATGGAATCCCTAACGTGGCGATTTAGGCATTAGGAAATGTTCAGGAATGTGCTACAGAAATGTCTAGAGGAAAGCCATTTTCCGGACAGGTACAAAATACAGAAATTAGTGTTGTTGCCGAAGCCAGGAATCCTTCGGGGGATCCAGCATCGTATAGGCTAATATGCCTGTTGGATACGCTCGGGAAACTTCAGTTGAACGATATGAACAATTTCCGCCCGTTCCATTCTGTCAGGATAAGCGTGCAAGAGTCTTTCGAAACTTTTGTGTGTTTCATATTTCAAACCAAATGTGCAGCATCCTCAATCACTTTCATAAACATTCCAAATGCTTACAATGATGCTTACTTGAATCTCTAACCCTTCATAGCATAACCGAATTTGGAAGTTGCTGCAAAAGTTTGTTAAGTTGCGTTAGATGAGAAAGGTGTTCAGTCAACTCCGTGGCTTTAAGTTGATCGCAGAGTTGCTGAAAGACCGTTCGCCCATAAACTGAACTGACTGCTAGAAAATTTGCTTGATTTTTCGACAAGAATTTTTGTCTTACTCGTAAATCCCAATTATTCTCAGGAAAACTGAAACCAATTCTATTACAAATTAATCGTCAACCCAACGCCACTAGCAGTGCAAGCAATAACAATCGGAAGCCCAGCCTGTTCCCCGCGTGCCAGATGAAAAACCTTTTATCCTGATTTCCCATTCATTAGAGCGGGAACCCAAAGGTCTCCCCCTTTCCCATTGAATGTGTCTTTTGCCATAAAACTCTTAGCGACCCACAGGAGGAGACGAAATCACGGGAACCCGTACATTAGTTTACTCGCAATCAACTAAATGGATCTACTGCCATCGAGCAGATGAACGATTACCTTCGGAGATGGCAAAGGAGATGATGATGATGATGATGATGATAATGGAGGCTGGGAAGATTTGACCCCACCACTAGTCCGGAGGAAAACATGGTATCGAAATTGCTTCCTCACACACACACGCACACACATACACATTTATATGTTTGCATTGAGGCCACGTATGCCATTGGCCAATTCAAGCAACCAGCACTGCGTGGGGACATAATTACTTCTTCGGGGTCGGAAAGCTAAAAGCAATGTTTATCGTTTGTACGGTCTCCACAAGTCGCCACCGCACCGCCTCCTCGGTGACGATTAGCTGAGGTAAACTTAGCTTTTTGCGACTTCTACGAAACAGGAAATAAACTAGCTTGCGAATGTTTGGGACAAGGAATTAGGATCAGTGGGGGGAATGGGAGTTTTTATGGCTATTTGAGCTAATTATTTCCAGTGACGTTTGCGATTTTCCGTTCGGTCAGCAAGCCCACCTGAGTCGAAGGACGACGGTTTGTCCCATTCCGTGCTGGTTAACGGGAAGATTGATGACTTGGCGCTAATTAGAATCTGATGTTCTGTTTGTTTAGGTTTTCTTCCCGAAATCCTAAGTGAATTACAGCTTAGCTCAAAGCGAAATCGGTTCTAGATGACAAATCACCTCGATTCTGTCCCGGGTGGAATCAACCAGTATAAACAGTCATTAACACTGATTTGAATGAGTATAATCCAAATGCCACGCCAGGCTCATTATACACAGGCAGCTAGTTATTTACACTTCTTCGTGAAGAAATTAGGCCCTCCCTCGGCCACCCACCGCAGGAAACACGATAAATTAGCAGCCGACATGATTGCGTGTGCGAACGGTTCGGAATGCTACCTCTATCGGTTAAGAGTCCCATGGGGCGAGTTACATCACGCTCTAAATCACTGATCCCCTTGCCTTGGCGTTGTATTCCTAACTAATCTAACCCACCCCTTCTCGGAAATGAAACTCAAATGTAATAAAAGAGGAATTCACAACGGCACTAACTTACCGGAAATAATGGCGCCCCATTAACGCACACACTCTCGGCGAACCGTACCCGGGTCGGGCGTGATTTCAGCTTGGCCTTCTTACCGGCCGACAGCAGAGTTGACTTCCGGCCGACCGCATTGTACAGCTGCGGCTGGCAGACCAGCAGCGTAACGGAATTTTCGCAATTTCTAACTAATTGTATCACATGGTCGCGGGGTGCGTCCTTGACGTCCTCGCCGTTTACAGCTAATATTTGGTCACCCGGTTCCAGCTGTGGAGTGGAGGAAGAAGGTATTTGACGTTAGCGTGGTTTGGATAATGATTTGGGTGTTAATTGGAGAACATACTGATCTTTTTTTTTTGGTCAAAAGTGCCAATCGTAAACAATTTCTGTTTTTGTTTTTGTTTTGAAAATTGGGTTGGTTGATACTTTAGTTCTAACTGATAATAGAGTCTAATTGTTTTTTTTTTATATTTTTCAAATCAAGCTGGACTGGAACTTTCCGCTAAAGTTAAACATTATCAGGTTTAGAACTACTATTAGAAAACAAAGGGTTAAGCACAATAGGCGTTTCCAATCTTTAAAGTTGGATAAAACAAACTGAGCGTGTGAGATATTTACCATGTATATTATTTGTTGGCTTGAGGCTTTGAGGACATCTGTGGTTACAGCTAATTGGCATAGACCTGTGACTTAACATAACCCAACAAGAAAAAGTCAAGCGGGATTCAATTACACGATCTTGGTGGCCAGTTAACATCGTCTCCGTCCGGAATAAGCATTCCACGAAACCGGTCATGCTGAATATCTATTGTTTCGTGCGCTGTGTGGCACGTTACTCCGTTCTGTTGGAGCCAGATATCGTTAACATTCATATCGTCCAGCCTAGGCCAGAAGATGACGGTTATCATCGATTAGTAACAACAACAACAACAACAACAACAACAACAACAACAACAACAACAACAACAACAACAACAACAACAACAACAACAACAACAACAACAACAACAACAACAACAACAACAACAACAACAACAACAACAACAACAACAACAACAACAACAACAACAAAAAAGCAACGAAAAAAGGGTTTATAATGTTAAGATATTTTCGTTTGCTAAATATAACTTGGGTGTGAGTTTTCAATATTACCCTTGAATAGTTACTTTCTGCGATGCTTTTTCTTTCAGTGTACAAGCATTTCATAGACAACGCTATGCCGTATCCTGTCAGTTTGCATGTGTTTTTCTCTTGCATAGCCTCAGATTAACTTCTTGTATATTAAGAAGCACTGAGAGTAACTCAAGCATCCCCCTTTTTGACTAAGGCGGGGCTCAAGCTTCTAACAGAACATGCTGCCTACCCGAGAAATACACATTTTGTTTTTTAGTTGTCTGGCTAATTCTCATGTTTGCTTCAAATTTCTGTTTTATTTGTATGGGAGCACCCCTCCCCTTTCCCAGAGAAGGGAGGGGTCTTAAACCACCATAGAAAAAAAATCCTGACTCTAGAAAACCGCACAAGCCAAATTTGGTTCCATTTGCTTGATTAGTTGAGAGCCTCCCCTTCCAGATAAAGGAGGGGTCTCAAACCAAACATTTTGTGCTTCTAAATACTCTCATATGCTACCCTAGTAGCACACTTGTTGCCATTCGGTTGAGATAACATAAATATGACTTGCTAAGTTATAATCAAGTTACTACAACAAATTATGACCGTAGTGTGCTACTTGGGTAAAGTTGGTTTTCTTTGCCTCCTCTTCCAGACGGGGAAGAAGTCTCGAACCACCATAAGAACCTAAGGGAAGGTCCATTAATTATGTCACGCAGTAAGGGGGAGGGGGGGGGGGTTGGGAAAACGTGACGATCCATAAAAAAATATTTGAAGGTCCATACAAAAAACCTGACAAGGGGGGGGGGGATTATAAAAAGTCATTTCTTGCGTGACGTAATTAATGGACGTTCCCTAACAGTTGGGATGATTCTAATGTTTGTAAAGCGAAAAGAACCTCACATTGGATTCCCTATAGGAGTGCACTTACTGAGTACAATAGAGAAATAAGAAAATCTAAACGAAGATCCTGGGTTCTAACGTGTGAAAGACCCGTAACGCTGGTAGATTACCTTTTCGTGGTGCGTTACGGGGTATCAGATCTACCACCGAACCCTAGTCTAAATTAATTCAAACTAGGGAACATATATGTTATTTGTAGCCAAAGGAACATATTTTAGTACTTGTTACATTTTATGTCTTATGAAAAGTGACAATACTCGTTTTGCAATTGTGCGAGGATGAGCTTAGAATAAGTAAAACATGGTTAGTCTTCATTTATGTGAATTCTTATTGTCTATTTGATGTTCTATAGTTTGAATTGGTTATGACTAGGGTTCTGATGCATGGTCAGTATCGGAGACATAGTTTGTTTTCTTTGCAATGAATCTGATTTTGACTGATATAGGGGCGCGCCTTTGAAGAGTGCTCTCACTCCTCAAAGGGTTTAAATAGCGGAAAATTTCAATAAAATTCGATTCATTGCCAACAAAACAAACAATGACAACTGTAACAACACCGAATACTTTATCATTTCTCAATAGTGATGAGGTAAATCGACATGCACTAAACAAAGGTTACGGGATATACTACAATAGATCTAATTACTGGTCGCAGTGGTTTATGTCCCGAACAAAGGAAAAAAAAAACGTTTGCAAATGACAGCTAGATGACAGCAGTTGAAATGTTGTTCTGCTGCTGGGGAGTTTAGCTTTTAGAATGCTGATTAAATACTTGATTGAGAATGTGAAGGAAAAAAAGTACATTTTCAATTTTAGATTTTATTCATTTTCCTGTTTTGCCTCTTATATTTTTTCTCCTCTCCTGTCCTGATGATGATGAACGTTTGCTTTCTGTTTGGACCCCCTATTTTTCTAATGAAAGGGGAAACACAAATTCGCAGCGATTTTTACATTTACTAGGATGGGATTCGAACTTCCTGCTTTGTGATCGACGTGTTTTTATACCGCGTCTTCATCCTCTAACCTATATGGAACGTATGGGAACGGTTTTAATATTTAGCCAATATAAACTTCAATGTTCCCAGGTAACAAATAAGCATTGGAATAGGCACTAATTCTACATCATACTTGCACTTAAGATTATTTTTGTTGTACATTGGCTGTCTGAATGCACAGATGTTGTAAAATAGCATACGCAAAGCTACCGTAATGCTAGCTGTCTGATATCTGCATTTTTGTTGCTTGATATGTTATTAGAATAACGCACTGAAAATGCTTAATTAAAGTTGTTTACAAATGTTAACAGATGGACCTGCAGAACTTGGATAAAGATGATTCAATCACCAGAGTAAGGGCTATTATAGTCCTGATGTAAGGTCCAGGCGTAAGCGAGAATAATGAAGCGCTTCGAAAATTCGGCCACTTATCGATTTGTAAACAGCTTTATTTAAGCATTTTCAGTGCGTTCTTTTAATAATATTACAAGCAACAAAAATGCAGATATCAGGCAGCTAACATTACGGTAGCTTTGCGTATGCTATTTTACAACAGCCAATGTACAGCAAGCAGAATCGTAAAAGCAAGTATAATGCAGAATTAGTGCACATTTCAATGCTTATGGTTACCTTATGGGCAGAAACGAAGCGCTACTAAACATACACATTTAAATTATAAATCGTTCTGGTACATTCGATTCATTGTCGATAATGTTGTATGCAAAAGCTCGTGTTTATCGGAACTATTTCATGCAAGTTGTTGCTTCGTGTGAAACGAAATACAATTCCACATGCTGTGATATTAACACACAATGATAATTCTGTTTGTTTTTCTGTGTGTTTTTACATTTTAATAATAGTTTCGCATGACTAAAATGGTGTCCTACTATTTTCCAACTTTTCCTGTGGATTTTCTCATTTTTTTGCATGTTAATGCTTAAAACGAACCAAATGGTAAACAATTATGTCATTCCATTAATCCAATCTCCAGATATGCGGTTACGAACGAACAACAATTCTGTTGCATTTATATAGATTAATTTTACAGGAAACCTAATTTAAAATTACTTTCCGTCAAGAAACGAAAACAAAGATTTCAAGGGTAAAATTGCCTGCCTTGAACCAAAATAAGCGCAAGTCGTCAAACAATGTTGTGGCGGCCCGATCCGTCTTCATTTATGCCATCTCGGATCACCGCAATGGCCCCTTATTTTACACGCCTCTGGGTAATTTTTCACCTACACAGAAAAAAAGAAACATTGAATTTTCTGCGTTATCTAATGCGCATAAAGGGAATGCTGAACACTCAGATATTATAAATTTTACACGAGACGTAATTCATGTTTGTTGGAGTTGGAGAACGTAAACAGAGATTTCGTGTAAAATTATGTCTCCCGAAACTGACACATACGCAATTCGACATCTATCTATCTCAGTTTTACTTCGAGCCAATCAAAACGTCAATGTTAATTTAAATTGCAAAGTGATGGTACATTATTTCTCACGCTTCACATACACACCAAATTTCCAAAATTATGTTCGGTACTTTTTTTTGCTGAACTCGGTCTGTAAAACAGAGATTTCACCGAAAATATTGTAAAATATGACATTTTACAAAATTTCAGCAATCAAAAATACTGGATTTATGTGATTTATAGAAAACTACCGAAAATTGTAAAATAAAAATACCGATCGAAACTGTAAAGGCCGAGCTACAATGGGGAGCGCAACGGCGCGTTGTGGCAGTTAATGACAAAAAATATATGGATTAACTGCTAAAAACTGCCGCAACGCGTTGTTGCGCTCCCCATTGTAGCTGGGCCTTAAGTCATTGCAGTTCCTCAACACTGTAAAAAAAAATACAAATGTACCGTCATTTTATTCTTTTGCAAAATAAACTGTAAAACAAGTACCGAACAAATTGTAAATTTATTTCATGCTGTCAAACTTGACCTTTGCCGCCATTTCAAAGTTCGAATGTTCGCCAGTTCTGTTGTTTGGCGGTGCAGCCAAGCAATATTGGACAATCAAATATTGGACAATCAAATATTGGACAAAATTGGAGTCCTTGATGAATGAGCAAGAAATGTTTTCCGTTAGTAAAATTAAAATGTATTTTATATTTTATTGCATATAGATGGAGCAAGAAGAACCCATCGTGTGTTTTTCTGTGGTCAGTCGATCCCGGGATATGTGGAGGGTTGGGCGTCATGTTAACCAAATATCACTGAATGAAATGTACGTTTTTAAAGAATAATCCTCGTAATCAACAATTAATCGCATATATCTAAAGAAATAAATTCATTTATCTTAATTAAGATCTTAAAGAATAATCCTCGTAATCAACAATTAATCGCATATATGAAAAAAAAAATCATTTATCTTAATTATCTTAAATGTTGAAAGCAAAAAAGAAAATCAACAAAAAAAAAAAAACGATAAAAAACAAATCTGTAAATTTTGATTAACAATTAACAATTTTGATTTTTAACATTATTTTCGGTAAAAATGTGACAGCGCGCGTTACCAATCGCTCGTAACTATTTGCAGAACGTTTCGGTAAATTTTGACAGCTCTGTACTGCCTGTAACCGCATATCAGTCCCATATTACTTTTTGACGTTTTTGAGTTATGTTGCGCAATTACCTTTTTATCATATTTTCGAAAGCAATAATAAAATTTATCAGTTAGTTACAAAAAATGTGAAAAAAATATCAGGTCGGTTTGTCCCATCTTGAAAGTAAGCGCATATGAGTCCCATTATTGAAGTAACCGCATATGAGTCCCGTTTTAGAAGTGGCAGTAAAATAATAATATTTAACACATTTTAGAATTATGGTTGTATTTTTCAAACGTTTAATCCTTCTTAGAGGCATAATAAAATAATAAATTTAGCAAAAAATGTAAATGTAAACAGGAATAATATTGGGATAAAAATCCATTCTACCAATCAGTCTCCCGTTTGTCCAATTTGAGGCAATTCAATTAAAGATCTTTTCTTCTCTTCCTCAACCAATGGTAAAATGGTTTTAAGTTAATTGGTTTTTCCTGTCAGCGTCAATGCCTGCGAAATTCTTCAAAATTACAACAAGAGCAACCGCCCAAACACAATGATAACGGAAACAGAACGGAAAACGACAATTTTGACAGTTGCTGAAAACGACTTCGATGTGTCCAATTAGAATCGGCTTGGATCTAGCTTGTTTTCTTTCCGACAAGCACAAATACTCAGATCGGGCTTTGCCGTTTTCCGTTGCCGTTATCATTGTATTTGGGCCACAAGGCGCGGCGCCGCACAGTGGCACAATTCTGTAAAAAGACGGTCAAAAACATTTACACCATTTTGTCGTCATTTTATCGAGTAGGTGTCTTGAGAAGAGTTGCTCAAAATGTTACTCCGCATTTTTTGAAAAAAAAACACGCCTAACCTTAACTACACTACGCCTAAGAGCTTAACTACAATTTCAATTTCTAACTTTTTTCAGCTATGAGATAACGGGTAGTTGTCTTCGACAAAGTTGTAGAGCAGTCAATTTTAAGAAAAGTTGCTCAACTATGTTTCTAGAGCCTAACGTTAAAGAGATATAAATGGTTTACGTTCAGCACTACCTTAAAACTGGTTTTTTGAGATAACTAGAACTTTGTTCAAATTTGACGATTTCAATTTGTTGTAAGAAATTGTAGAAATTATTAAAATAAACATTTTTGCAGAAAACAACAATGCTCTCTGATGACCACATTTTGATGTATGGTGATTGAAGTGTCTGTGTGACGTCATAATCAACCGCCTGAAAAAGAGTAGGCGGGTCCTGGCGGGGTCTAAAACAGATTGTTTTTGAAAGATTATCTTATGAACAAGTATTCCTGAAATTTTCAGCGTTAGGTACTGAAGGGTACCAAGTAAAACGTCAGTTTGAAATAGTACAGGTTATAAGCCAATTTATATTTCTCATGTAATTTAATGTATAACAAACTTAAAAAAATATATGCGGGTCCTGGCGGGGTCTCAAATAAATTGCATTTGAAAGAGTACCTTATGCACTAGTAATCCTGAAATTTTCAGCGTTGAGTACCAAAGGGTACCTAGTAAATCGCGCCGTCTTCCTGTTAAGTCACGATTCCGAAATATTTTTTTGTGATTTTTTTGTTCCGGTGTTCATTGATTTCGTCTCTGTGGCAAAAAAAGCTACTATCTGAATCAGGATCCGCATGAATAAAACGTGAGACATCATTCAATGCATCACGGACCTTCTCTTGATCTGCATTTGAAGATGGAGCATATAAAGCTGCATCACCTTGAGGATCATTATCCACTGACACAAGTTTTTCCGCTTTTATGGAACACAAACTTCCACATGTTGCATCCTCATCAGAGTGCTTTTAAACTGATCTGCATTTGAAAATAAGAATTGGCTCACATTATCGAATTTCCATGATCCCTTTCTTTCTTGTCCGACAAGAAAGAAGTGAAATTCGTCCAAAACCCTTGCATTTTTTCACGATTTTAGATAAAAAAAAACTTTCCAGCTCTTGTCATCGCATCACATCCACAATCTTCGTCGACTGAACTTTCATCACTATCACCAAAGTAAATCTTGATCAGCTCTAGGACATTTTGATTTCATAAAGAAATGCTAAATCTCCGTGAAACACAAGCTTAGAACAGCAATTTTCAACTTGTTCCAGTCTGTCAAATATTTCATAATACGCTAAATAACGGGAGCATGTTTTGCATCTTTTTATGTTCAAAATTTATAATTCTACATTTTTGGTCACGTTACATGGAAAGGGAGGGGTGTTGATCATATCTTATAAATGTACTACATGGTGAAGGGAGAGTTAAATTGGTCGGAAATTTTCTTACGTAATATTTGAACGAACCCCATGACAAAACACACCTCATCAGAGCGATATTGTTGAACATACAGAATGGGACTGGTATGCGGTTACATTTATGCTTGATGGACAAAGTAAGGCTTTGTGCACAAATTACGTAACGCAAAAAAACGGGATTTTGGACCCCCTCCCTCCCCTATGTAACAATAAGTAACACATGACCAGACCCCCCCTTTAATTACGTAACGCTCACGGACCCCCCCCTTCTCATTGTTTTTGTTTTTATGTTTAATTCTCATTTGGGTAACTTGAAATTAGTAAAGATTGAAAACATTTTTCAATTAATTTAATTTAAGTTACTTAAAGCTGTTCTAAAGATTACGAAAAACATTGCACTCATTGTACTTCATTTATTCAGGCTACTAGATATTCTTAAAACAGTTACAAATATTAGTTCTACAAGTTTACTCAAATGTGTTTAAAATATTTAAAGTAAAATATTAAATAATTCAAAGTTTTTTTCATGTTACTTAAATTTAGTGAATAGATTGCAATAGTATTTTTTACAATGCATAATATTAACCTATTGCAATTATTATAATCTAATTATTCTTCTAATTCTTGTGTATTAAATCGAAAAACACATGGTGTTAATCTAACGCAATCATATATTGGAAATAACTAAATTTCGTATTGATTCAACAAAATAATTTTGCAAAATCAACAATCAACAAAAAAATTAACAAAATTTCCTTTTATTTCAATGGTTCTAATATAAATAACTTTTTTTATCAAATCAACAGCTTTTGTAGAATCAATGTAAAGGTGCATTGTTTCCAAAAATTTTATTTTTTGATTTATCAATAAATGCTTTTTATTATTAATAGAAGCCTTCTTTGCAGCGCTTTTAGAATCAAAACAAAATGTATGTTGGTTCAAAAATTGAGAGTCAACAATAAAAACAATTGGTGCAGTGTTCCAGTTATGGCAAACGTGATTAATAATACATGACCAAAGTTTTGGCTGAATTTCGATATTTTACCTTTAAAATATGGATTGAAAGCTTTCATTTGACGTTTTGAACGTGGGACTTTCCCAGAGTTTTTAAACATAGTTCTTAACTAGTATAAATGAACCCTTTTCTACTTGCTACTTGCTACTTTGCTTGGCACACAAGAAATTTTAATATTGCGAATTGGTGAGTCACTTCTGATTTTTTTTTCAAATTGGTAATTTTGTTACGTAACGATTTTAAAACCCCCCCTTCCCCCATATGTCACAATAAGTAACGGTTGCTCAACCCCCCTCCCTCCCCTTCATGCGTTACGTAATTTGTGCACAAAGCCTAACTGCATATTTTGTCCCAATCGTTTTTTTTTTAACTAGAAATTAGAAGAAGAATTAGTATCTTCCATTTAATTCCAACTACCTTTGCTTATCTTCGACAGATACGCGTATTTCGTCTACAATGTGCAGACTTCTTCAGTGTCTCGTACTAATAACTCGACTCCAATTTTTTTTGTGTCTCGTACTAACAACTCGACTTTTTTTTTTGTCAAAAACACATTTTTTTATTAGTTTTTTATTGTATAGTAAACAATGCATACTATTACATATAAACTATCAAAATATAGAGTAAAAAATTACGCCAAACAGGCTGAATCAAGAAAAATGCTTCCCCAACTTGAATGACCGTTTTATCGGTTTGCTGTTTTTCAATATGGGACTGATATGCGGTTACAGGCAGTGTAGCGAAGTTAAATTAACTGAACGTACTGTCAAACTTAAAAACTACCGAATCGACTATCGAATGTTCAGCTGTTTCATATTCGGTAAAAAATTACAGTATACTGTAAAAAAATCTAAGTGTGTATTTGCATGGAAAATAATGTAAATGTAAGCTACTTTTTAGAACTG